>VDFB02374312.1:0-204961 GCA_007258455.2 Sequoia sempervirens
ACGACCCTCGTAGGCCGATGGACTGGAAAGGGGGTCACTTCGAGCTTGGTCGTTTCAATCGTGATTGATCGTATCTTTCGTTCTGGCTCGATCGGAGGTCATTTGCAGAATTGCTATTTTTAGCAGTTCTTGGCAGGCAGTGTGGGACCACTGCTATTTTTAGCAGTTTGGCTGTGGCGGCATCTGGAATCACTTCAGAGTCTGTCAGCATCAGACGGATTAGTAAACGGGTTAGAAATAAGGGAGATATTAATATTTGATCGTATTGATTAAATATTAATTAATTAACGTTTATAATATAAAGTTATAATTTAATATTATAACTTAAGTGGTTTTTCTTGAAGGGTGCGCCCAACATCAGAAGGGGCCAAAAGTCATTATTAAAAGTAATTAAAATATTCAGTGATGGACTATTGAAATATTAAAATATTAAAACGTGAATATTTCATTAAAACCCTATTTTCAAGGGAATCGCACTTTTCAGTGTATTAGAGGATTTTGCGTTGGGAAGTGCGCCAATTAGGTGATTATTGAGTTTTGAAAACTGATCAATTTTGGTCTGAGCTTGAGACTTAGGGTTTCATGTTCGTTTGCCTTGGGGAACGAGCCATCTCCAACGGAAAGCAATTCAGAGAGTGGAATACCACTTGATTTATTGCCACAGAGGTTTTCTTACTCAGAGAAAACTACAAAGCTTCAGAGTTTACTATTAGTCAGAGGTTTCCTTCAGTATTTGTTTCCAGAGATCAGTCATTGGCTGGGGCGCACCATATTCAGAGTCTTAGACATCAACTTTGAGGAGGCCGTACAAATTAAAAGACTGTTTCTGCCAGGCCGTACTTCTGACAGGGCCGTACCATTGTCCCTGGGCCGTACTCTTCAAATTAAAATAAACGCCTTCATTTGAGATCTCCAGTTTGCTTCAAAGTGGGCGCCAATACCATTTGATCCATTTGTGCATGCCAGAAGGAGGGAAAGAGACCATATTTATTTCTGCCGTACTGATTTGTACCTTCAGCCGTACCAGCAAATCAGGTTCTTTTCATAATAAAAATTCATTATTTGTCTTGCATGTTGTCAGATCATTTGTATATGAAGATCATTTGATGAATAAAGGAAACGCCTTTAGTTCTTATTGTATTCCTTGAGTAAATTGCAGATTTAGAATTTCTATTGAATTTATTATAAATTTCTGTCAAAGCCGTACTGTTCATAAATGCATTGAAAAAATCCAAAATTACAAAAAAACCACAAAACTTCAGAAAAACGTCAGAAAACTAAAAAAATATCAATCAGAGCAGTGTTAGAGGGAAACTTAGGGTTTCTACAGTGTCTCCACTTACTAAAAATAGTAAGTCAAGCAAATGACGTCCAAAAGACCCCGAACGAAAGCCAAACTGAATGACTTTGATAACTGAAGCCAAGCCATGCCTCAACAAGGCCCTCTATCCACCCTATCAGCCTACGAGGGCCACATAATAGGCTAATCTCAAGAATTGAGAGATGTCAACTGGAAGGGGACATTACAATCTCAACCGTCTCTACTCCCGGCCACCCCTGTGAGATAAATCATCTAAAAAATTTTGCTTTGCATCCCACCTGCATAAAGGCCAAGATCCTCTATACCTCCTAGGCAGCTAACGAATCATGCCCAATAACCAACTATTGAGATATCTTCCCTACCTCATACATTACTCTCGCCATTGACTGAGCTTTCCAAGATACCTCAACATTGTGCCAAGAGGTTTGTACACATTCGACCGACCAATCTTGATGAATACCCGCTCAGACTCATCCTCACTAGACGACTCCTCCTCGCCTAACTTTATCGGATGTGGTTGTGAGTCTATCTTTGGCGTTGTCGCCATTGCAGTGTCTGTGGCTGGCGAGGTTGGCTATGAGAACTCTGTAGGCTATTGTGAGGGTTCAATAGGCTGTGTCAACCACCATGTTGGTTAACTCTCTCATGCAGTGGCTTTGTGCTCTCGGCCACTACTCTTGGCAACTCTGGTGGAGGGGCGTTTGTTGGTGCCTCCATCTCTCCTAGTTAGTCGTCGATGCCCACATCTTCAATGTCATCATTGATTGTGTTGTACCCAAAATAATTCTTTGGCATTATGTATAAATTGAGCTAAATCTTGTTAAAATGCCGTCAAAAGTCTGTTTTAGGTCAAACCAAACATAGGGTCCTTGTGGGTTGCTGTCAAGGAACACATAATTTTGAAAATTTGAAAATTAGGGTTTCACGCCCCTATTTTTAGGGAAACCCCCGAAAATAAGACATTCCTAGAAATGATTGAAAATGATTTTGATTGGATTAAATGACTTCACGATCACACTGGTCAAGTCAGAATCATCAAAAGACACGTTTTACTCTGGTGGGTCTATTTCTATTTTTCAGGAACAAAGTTAGGAGCTCCGCAGCCATTAATGGCAGATTGGCCAGTACCAGGTGCTGAAAGCTAAGCTTCAAAAGCTTCGACGATGCAACCATGGCGAAAAAGATCTAAAAAGATGCTGTTTGATGAAGGAGATTCATGAAACCCAAAAAGGTCAAAATTTGACTAACTCTGGAAACGTTACGAAGGAGAGATCAGTTCACGATGCTGAAAAGAGCCTTTTTCAAGCAGGGCCGCCCTTGATTCTTAAGGGTCAAATGTAACCTGTTGAAACATCCAAGGCAGTCATCCTTGACATTCGCATGTTGGGTCGACAACGAAACAAATAGCTAGATCATCTGATGAGTTGATCATAAGTAGTTGTCGACAAAGCAAAAAGAGGCAGTTGACGAAGTATCAAGAAACAACTGTCGAAAGTGAAGATCAAAGCGAAAAAGAGCCTTTTCCAAGGAAAGGCGCCCTTCTTTTTGGACCTCTAGATGCTATCAGATGACTAAAGGCCTCCCAGGACAATCTTCTCAGCCTAGGTAGATCTCAACAATGCAACTGCGAGCACAGGCATCTGACAAAGCAATCAACGAATAATTAGGATCAAACCAGGGCACATTTCAGATAAAAATAACTAAGTAGAAGAGCAAAAGTGTCCTTTTCAATGAGGGGCGCCCTTGAATAGAGGGACTCTAAACTGACTTCTGAGTTTTCCAACTCCAGTCATCTTTGGCGAAACGAAATTGGCTACCTGACGAGATATCAAACGGGATCATCTGATTCTCCAATCAACAAGAAATCCAGATCAAAGCACGAGAGGTCAATTCGAAAGGCTGAAGAACGAAGATTGAAAATTCACCAAGGCAAAAGCAAAAGCGCCCTTTCTTGGAAAAGGCGCCCTCTCTTTTGAGGCCACAAACTCAGCTTTTTGCCATCATGTCTCCCAGACACTTCTCTTCAGGTTGGATGTAGCTCAATAGTGAATGTACCAGCAACAACTCAGGATCAACAGATCAAGCTAGATTTAGGATCAAACTGGGGTCATTGAACAGAGAAAATAATAAAAAAACTTGCAAAACTCAAAAGGGACGCCTAGAAAAAGTCAAAGGCCAAGTTGTTAACTAAAGTCAAGATATTTTGAGATAAACTTGGCCAACTCACTCCACGATCAGTGGAAATCACCTTTTTGAACTTCAGATCAAGCCAAAACAACTTTTGATCATGAGTTAAGTCCCCAAACTTGTGGATCTAAGGCTTGAGTCTATATAATCAAGGTATAGGCGTCCTACTTCATTATTTCATTGTAGGTTGATGATCAAGAACAGCCATAAGCTCTCAAGGATGCCATTTACAGATCTGTCCAAGGTTTTCATCCGTTCAATATTTCTTGCAGATTTGGAGCAAAAGAAGATTGCTAATCTGAGGTTGGATTCAGAGATAGATTTTCTCAGGGAGTCAGATAAAAAACTTCCAATCCATCTTCTGTCTACTTCCTCTCTTCTTGTCTTAGGTTTTCTTATTACAAAAAAGAAACAGGCTACATCAGGTCTGATCAACTGGGTAGATTCAACATAATTTTCCAGTGAAACCCATTTCGTTAGATTTTCCAGAATCAACAAACTTGCTGCCCCTATTTTTGGGGGTTTTTCCGAAAAAGTTTCAGAATCAAAATTCCGAGGAACTGGGATTGTTCAACATTGAAACACAAACAAAACCCATGTGCCAGACTTTTTCCGGAAAAATACTTCTCGACAAGGTGCTATTTTTAGGGGTTTCCGAAAATTATCAGAACAAGGTCAAGTTTACAGTCAATCTTTAAGTTTTTCAAGATGCAGTACTCTCAGGTACAATACGGGACCAAGACGGCCCTATTTCATGATTACTTGAAAACGGTTGACACAAACTTACATCAGGTAAACCCAATAGTTGATTTAGAACAGCTGGAGGGCATGAATCCGATCACATTGCAGAATATTGAAGAATCCGGGTTGCTATAGGCTGCGTCCATCCCCATCACATTACAAAGCGTGGAGCTTGTAATCGCTTGTGTTAAGCATTACAATCCTACCACTAGAGAAATCAGAGTAGTGGATGGGAGAATTGTTTGTAGTCTAAAGCCTCAGGATATTGAAAAGTGCTTTGATATTCCATCATGTCCTAACAGCAAAGTCATATCAGTGACAGAATGCGAGAAGGCAATCAAGACAGCCAAAGACAAATGTCAAAGGATAATAGCTGAAAAATGGCTAAAAGTGACAAAGGCTAGCTTGCCTAAGTTGGTGGGACGAGGAGAATATAAAGATGAGTACGCAGTGTTAATCACTCTACTCAATAGAATCACTGGAGAAGAGGATGGCAATCAATTCCAGTCATGGATGTATTATGTCATTGCGAAAATCATTGGTAGAAGGGAACATTATAACTGGGCTACTCTGATTAGTGACACACTCCACCAACAGATCACCAGGTATCTGGAAGCTCATAGGTTCCACATGTGTTCTTACCTAGTATACCTGATTGCCTTCCAAGGTGATTTCAGGATATTGAACAATGTGGGGACCTTAGGTGTGCAGAAGGTTCATGAGCATTTTACATGTCTTGAGTTTACTCAAGCAGAGTGACACTTCAAAAGAACAAGTGATCACTTCATTATGCACACTGTATGTGAGCTAGACCATGAGATGCACGTGCGTATTTCACAGACAGCCAGAGAGGCAATGGCGGATTGGTTCATCCAATTCCCTACGTTCTCCTACATACGCGTGTATGGCTACATTGGTCACCCCACCATGCTACCGAGATACCCTTTAGATAAGGTAGTCTTCATGGAATTCCTTAGATAGTTGTCTGAAGTCCACGTCTACTTGCGCTTGAAGAAGAAGATAGCTGTAAACTTTCCCGTTGGAATGGGACTCTATAGATGCGGGTTTGCGGCAGATGCTAAGATGATGAGTCAGGAAACAGTGAGGCTTAATCTCAAGTACCTCATTGAGAGAAGGTCCTATGATCCTAGAGGGCTCTATGCAGCGTATCTCGAGCAACACTCGTCACATAAGTCTTCTATGGAAGATTATTGGGAAAATTGTCAAGACAAGTATGAAGTGCGAAGTGTTATCACGGAATCTAGCAGCGCTCATTCCACGGATAACCCCCCTATGAAACTTGTCTGTTTCCTAGGATTCGTGAGTTTCAAGTACGCATAACGAAGTGGTTTTCAAGCTACCTCGAAATGCGTTTCAAAGCCTCGAATAGTCAATTTGAGCATTCCCCCGTGTTCACCTCGCGAAGACCTTCGAAACGAGTTCCTTCGCGAAGTGTCACTGTTTGTACTTAGCAAATTGCGAAAAATGCAGTGGCACTGAAAAAGTGCGCTCCTACTCTGAAGCCAAAATTTGGCTAAGTATGAAAAGTGCAAGGGCGCTAAATTTTAGTGCCCCTGCATAAAAGTGAATTTCTAAAAAATGTAATAGTGCTAAATTTTAGCGCCATTACACTTTTTCCTGACACTTAGACATTTTTGGCCCTGGCACGTTTCTTCATGATTTTCGCATTTTTCGTCAATCGTGCCACTTTTCGTGCCTAAATTTATTGCTCGACTTGAGTTAGGTTTTCGATTTTCTCTTTCACTTAAAAGTGTTTTTTTTCGCCATTTTCATTGTTTATGGTCTTTGTTCTTCTTTTCTTCTTGCTGGGCGAGTTCTTCTCAAGCCGCAATCACGTGTTTTGGAAATTCGAAGTTCTTCTCCAGCGTTTTTCGCGTTTCATCTTTGTAAGTTGTTACCCTTGCTTTCTCTTTATTCTCCAATTTCAATGGCAACTCCATGCAGACAAACAATTTGCAAACCCCAAGCGCCATTTTCATGCACCGTTACATCTGTTTTACAAAATCATGTCTCAGATGCAGAAGCACTAAAATTTAGCGCCCTGACATGTTGAACATGTCAAAAAATAATTCTAACTCTGAAAGTGCAGGAGCGCTAAAATTTAGCGCCCCTGCATCAAAAACTGAAATCTCAAAAATGTAATGGGGCTGAATTTTAGCCCCTTACACTTTTTACAATCTTTTTCCAGACTTAGTCATTTTTTGTGCAATGGTGCTGAATTTTCGCACTTTTGCACTTTTTCCAGACTTAGTAATTTTTTGTGCAATGGTGCTGAATTTTAGCACCTTTGCACTTTTTCCAGACTTAGTCATTTTTTGTGCAATGGTGCTGAATTTTAGCACCTTTACACTTTTGGCAGTTTTTAACCTAGTCTCTTCAAAATTGCTCTATTTCCATTCCGGCCCCCATTTCTTCGCTCCCGCATCATTTTCCGTGCCTAGTTGCTCGTTTCACGCTTGCTCAACATCGTTTCTCGCTTCACGCTTCCCAATGCTACTTTTTCTGCTAACGTCTATTGATTCACCATCCTTGCAGTTTCTCTCCAGATTTCATCAAGTGATCCTAAAGGTGACATCTTCTGATCCAGTGAACTATCCCAGATCTACAAAGAAGCCGTTATATAGCAAGTTGAGGATGACAGTTTTTCCCAAAGCCTCAATACATATCATTTGTGATATACGGCTGACACTTGATAATCTCAAGATGCATCTTCGCGGGTGCAAGAAAATCCATTCATTTGCCAGAAGGCTGATCACAAGAGCTCACACCCTTGTAGATTACACAGTCGGCCCAGATGATGCGTTCATACAGGAGAGCAAGAAGAAGTATGAAGACTTCGCGCCCAAAGCAAGGAACCATGAAGATTCTTGATCTCCAATGTTGAACATTTTGATGCATCCCTTTATGCATCTTGTAAATATTTCTTGACATTTTCGAATGTCTTTTTGTAAATTGTAATTACACCAAGCTCGAAGATGTAATATTTTGAAAACAAATTACACTTTGACTTTGGTCAAAGTTAGGTGAGATCTCCTAAAATCGCTCACCTAACTTTCCTTAATTTCCTCAATCTAGTTTCCTAATTTTGCTCATCCCTCTTTCTATATAATGTGAGGGATTTTCTATTGTAAATTTATCCTTTAGTGTTTTGCAACGAAGTGCTGCCCTTTTTGAAGCAAATTTATGAAACTTTGCGTTCATGCTTTGTGAATGAAATTCGATTAATAAAGAAGAGGATTGCAAGCCAAACTTTGCGTTGGATTCGATACTTTTGTGAGTTGATCTTATTTGGTGGTGATTAGCTTGAAGAATCTGAAGGACTCTAAGTAGTTTATGTAAACTTTGTGTTACATTTATTATTTAGATTGCATTTGTATTTTGTTTATCATTTGGTTGAATGATCTACAAGACTTTGTGTTTGTAATCGTTCATGCTCTTGCATGTTTTGGTTGAATGATCTACAAGACTTTGTGCTTGTAATTATTCATACTCTTGGATACTTTTGTCGGGATCTACAAGACTTTGTGCTTGTAATCATTCGCTTTTGATACTCTTTTTGGATGATCTACAAGACTTTGTGCTTGTAATCGCTCATGCTATTCGAGGAATTGCTGCATCTAAGAAGACTTTGTGCTTCTAACGTGACAAACGGTACATCTGCACAGATCCAACATTGAAAAAGCTACGGAACGACTTTGTGCCTTCGTGAGCTTTCCCTTTTACTTTATTTGTTTATTATTAATCATTTCTGGTATCTCTACGCTTCGCTTTGACGAGATAGAGATATTGGTATTACTGCTAGTTGTTAGTTTAAGGTTATCAAGAATTGTGAACTTCCAACGTGAAGCATTGTAAACATCTTTTCTGAAAAAAGAGAGAAGGATGAATGTAACACACCCCCCCCCACTCCGTAAGTTTTGTGTACATTTTGTAATTACTTGTTTGTTTTACTATCGCTTCTATTAGCAGTAAGAAGGGCGCCTCCCCTTTCCGAGAGGAGAGATTTACATCTCACATAGCTGTGGCTGAAGTCCTAGTTGTGTAATCTATCGAAAAGCTGATTACATAATTTTCACTCAACACGAAGAAGGAACTATAGTAGGTTCAAGCTCCCGCAAATTGCTGATTTTATGTTAGCAGACATCGAGGGCTTATCCGATGATGAAGGGGAAGTCATTCTCCCCTCATTCTTTGTAGATTTAGTTGACTCTCAACCGTTCCCAAGAGTGGATTGGTATGCCAAAGAAAACACGTCTATAGAGGAAAGAACGAGTAGAGTGGTTAGAAATAGCCAACTCTATTTCGACAGCAAGAAATCAAGGAAGGTGATACCTCACAGAACAGAGTCGCCACAGGTTCAGTCTACACCATCTTCCACTTCAAGAAAGAAGCCTAGGTAGAAGCAGTGGTGCAATCCTCCCCAAGGGATGAGGATGTTGAAGCCTACAAAGCCCAGAACACAGAGGACACCTGTGGAGAAAGCCACACACAACCTTGAAATAGTCATGGGTATTGTTGCCCTAGAGCAAGGAATAGAGACTGCTACCCCAGAACTAGGAAAAATTGTTGTTGAGGAGCCAACAACAATAGTTGTTGAAGAGCCAGTAGCAGAACAAACAGTAGAAGAAGCAACAACAGAAACAGTGCCTGTTATGGAAACAAAGCCGCCAATATCACCACCATCACAGCAGTCGCAAGTCCTCATTGACTTGGACTCGCCACCGAGAGACATTGCTCCATCACAGTCTCACACATCGGGCATTCAAGGGCCACATATTCCTCCTCCTAGTGAAGTTAGCCGAGATTCCATTTGGCTTGAAGGCTTCCTAGGAAGAAAGAGGGAAAAACCCTCCTATGAACTTGACTTCACTGAATTCGACCACGTCCCACAAGACATGCCGACAAAGAAGTTGAAGAAGCAAGTTTACATAGAAAGGAATGCAGAGTGTGAAATTATCATAGAGACTACTGCCCCACCAGTAGAGAAAATCATACATGAGGTACAAGTAGAAGACTATACATTGTCTAAACTTAACCTCAGGAAGACTACACCCAAGTGGAGACAAATCTTCTCAGAATAGCTTCGGTGAGCGCACAAGAAAGAATGGCCAAGGATGGAAAAGAAAAAGCAGCCTTAAAGGCTAAAAATCAGCAATTGAGGTCATACATTTCCAGCTTGATGAATGGCACCCCGAACGTCTCAACCTTACCAGCAGGATTGCTAGATCTCCTCGCAGAACAAAATCATCAACAACTGATAACATACGGCAAACACTTGAGAGATCAAGTGGAAGAGTTTGTTCTCAAAGGTAGGTGTATACTAGCAAATCTATACCAGTTACGGGATAGAGCACATGGACTTCGTGCAGAGATCCAACAATTAGAACGAAGAATTGCAGAGAAGAGGCTAGAAGACGAAAGCACAATTGTAGACTTGCAATTGGCATATCAATCAGTCTACTCCGAGGAAAACAAGCAACATCTCTTCGCTTGGCAAGAACAGTTGGTGTATAATGTGAAAGCCTATGACGCCCATTCAGTAGAGTTGATTGACTACAGACGGGTGGTCGCCACTATTAGCAACTTCGCAAGAATGTTGGTAATATCATTCCCTTGCATGGAATATCAGCATGAGGGAGGAGAATACATCGAGATGGTCACTGTATAGAATCAGTTCAGAGATGTCATCCGTAGTACCTTTCTTGATAATGCAGATGGTTGCAAGCTTGCTAAGGTGGCAGCTTTATCAACCAAGTTCGAAGAGGCAGCATCTCAGTGTATAGACTTCGGAAATCAACTCACAATAGGTGAGGTAATACTCAGATGCCACTTCATCATTCTACAGAGCATTAACTCCCCTGAGGCTGATGAAGTCAACAAATGGATAGAAACACTGCTAATTAATGGTGAGCTATAAAGGCACCAAAGAAGGACGTCCTACACCCTCCAAGTGGCATTTATGATACTTGAGTTTGACTTGATGCTTCTTTCCAAGTCAACTCAAGATGACATTAAATGTATTGGAGTTAACTTGATGCCCCTTTCCAAGTTAACTCCATATCCCTTAAATCATGCATTGTCAGATCCCACTGATTAAGGATGTCTAATCAGCTTCCATAATTTGTGGATCTTAGATCTCCACCAAATGTGGATGTCTATTTTGGAGGGATACTTTACATTAAAGTTCACCTTTAGTTTACTTTCAGTCAACTGAAGTAGTTTCTAGTTGACTCTTTGTTTAGTTTCAGTTAACTGAAGTAGTTTTCCAATTAATTGCTTGTTCCCCCTTTTTAGGAATAAATCTTGCTAATTGATTGGCAAGAACTCATTGTTAACTCAAGGAGATTTTGGGGTTGCCCACTCCTTTGAGTTCTATAAATAAGAGCCTTGGGCTCATTGTTTGTTTAACCTTTACTTGCTATGCAAAATTGTTGCGTCATTGTTGCCAACAACTTTGAAAGCGAATATTTGTTCACTCTTGGTTGAGAGTTCGTTGGTTGATTGTAATTGTGCATGATTTCGTGCCTTTGCTATCCCAACCTTTGTAATTCGTTGATAAAGCTTGAAGAAGAATATCAGAAGGCGCTTGCATTTTGATCTACATATTTGAGTTCTTTCTACGTCTTGTATCAAATAGCTTGTTATTTCATTTCCCTCCTCGGATAGGGGTTCCTCCTCGGATATTTGTCTTTAGCAGTTATTGTTTGTTGTTGTTTAATGCATTGTAGTTCAACCTATACTTCGGATAGGGGTTCCTCCTCCTTAGCAAGTTTGTCGGCCAAGACATCGTTAATTTGTTGTTTCTTGTAAGCCGTTTCCTAGCCCATACCTCGGATAGGGGTTCCTCCTCCTTGGCAGGTCTTCGATCCAGCTTACCGTAAAGAGTGTTTGCTTGTACCAACCTTATCTCGGCATATATTCGAGAGTTCAGAGCCTCGGCCATATTCTCAGGAGACGGCGAATTCAGGTGATCCAACCAATCCATTCCCGCTCCTATACCCTCATGCTTTGTTTACCTTGAAGGTATTGGATAGATTAAAAGCTAGAATAGTCGTAGTTAAGATCTGCAGAAACGAGAGAAAAAGCTTAGCTGTGGTGCGTTGTGTTTGTGCACCCTTGTGTCCTACCGCTTAAGTACAAAAAGATAGGAACCTTAGTTTACCATTCCCTTCCTTACGCATTTGTAATGTCCCTTTCTCAAAGTTGATCTTTCCAGTGACCGTTGGCCTTTTTTCTGGAAACCCGAAGGCTAGTCGGAAGGTAAAATTAGGGTTTCCTATTTTTAAGGATGTCTTTGCTCGGAGTTAGTGGATTTAATGGCGGATTCTTTCTGGGTTTTCAGAGAGCTTCGCAGTGGTATGTTCATTTCGGCATTTTGAGAATTTTTGGGAATTTACTATTTTTAGTAAATTCTATTTCTGGCAGTTTTTCAGTTGGGTTCAGCATGGTTGACTTCTTGCTTCAGTTTGATCGGTTGACTTGGTCATTATTGGCTCCAGGGCTCAATGGGAGAGTAAGTTGATATATTTAATTAAAGTCACTTTTTAATATTATATTTTAACGTTGACCCCATGGCCTAGTCTATTGACTTCACGTTGTTTTAAAAAGTGGTCTTTTGAGGGTGGCGCCTTCATTAAAGATTATTTTATTAATTGCCAAAGTCAAAGCAAGTTTAATGTGAGCGCATTTATCAAGGTATTGAATTTAATTAAAATACCAATATTGAGCTTGAAAGGAAAAAGGACGCCATCTTGGAGAAAGAGCTAGGGTTTTGTCTTTGAGGTGGATTTTAGGGTTTCGAGAAGTCAATAGGAAGTTATAAAAGGAAGGCTTTGAGCATCATTTCACATCTTTGGACTACAATACTGTTATGCTGCCGGTTTGGCTCTGGGTTTGCTTCGAGGAATGAAGGCCTCCTAGCTCGGGCATCGCTTCTTGTTTGTAAGACAACAACTAGTGGTGATTTTAGTCTAGTTTGTGAGTTCATTGGAGTTTGTGCATTGTAATCTGCAATTGTCTAATTAGGTTCAGATTTTGCATGTTAGAGGTTTCTGGTTTTTGCGTTTTTAGCTTCAGCAGATTTGATGTTTTGGTCATATATCAAAAAAAGACAAAAATTTCATTGTGGGTATTTGATAATTCCTTCCATCTAGTCAAGGCGCCCATGTGTGCCAGTTTGTAGATTTTTTAGACAAGTGTCAGATTTTTAAAAGGGAAATCGCCCCTGTGCTGGGCCGTACCATTTGCTGTGCCTTGGAATTCGTGCATGTCATATAATCTGCATTTTAAGTCTGTTTTATGTTCTCAGTTTGAGCGCCTCCATTCTATTAGGGATTTGCAATTGATACCAAGCATTTTGGATGAGTAATAAGTGAGTTCCGAGCATTTCAAGGAATCCTATGTTGCTGGTTATTTGTTGAAGGTGCAGGTCTGTTATATCAGCTTGGAGAAATCTGCAATTTCTTTATTGGCTGATGGTGAGAGCTCTTTAAAAGCGATGTGGATGCTTCATTGAAGATTTGTCCAAGTCTGGGAGAAAAGGTTGGATCTGTTTAGTGCTATTTCTGTTAATCTCATTTCTCAGCAAAGAAATTCACTAATATTGCACATCTCTATTTATATGCTGATATGTATTGTTTGCAAGATTTCATCTTTCATAGTGTAAGCTGGTAGTAGTACTGACAGCCAATTATAATCTTGCTTTATCAAATTTGTAATACTCATCTTTACTTTCAGCAATTGTTATTGTATTTAATTGATCTCCACCCTATGATAGCTACTATCCCAGTTCGGGTTAGAAAGCACATTCTGGGTGTTGAGTATTTCAGTTCTCAGCATTTCTTTAAGCATTGCACTTTGTAATCACTCCGCCATATGGTCGCCCTTCACTCCACACTGGATTGGGTAGCACATACTTGGTGTCGAGTTCCTTTTCAGCATTTAGGGTAGAAGATCCTCTGACCATATGCTTGCCATCATCGGCGCCATTCTTGGTTAGAGTTGCCTTTGCACGTTTTGGTTTATCTTCTAACCTTAACGGGTGTATTGATTGTAATTTGTAATTTGATAAAATCGAAAAAATTGGCTCGGAATATTTCAGCATTGCTTTCAGCAGAGAGGGACTTCTCCTCTTTAAATAACGAAGAAGTGTTGCAAAACATTTGAAATAGCTGAACGTTTACAATCAACACTCCAGAGGTGCTAATTTAAACACCAACAGATTACAAGTGGTACTACAAGTACTGGTGGTATTGGTGGTGTTGGTAGTGGTGCCGTTGTTGGTAGTGCTACTGGTATTGGTGGTCCTAGTAATGGTACGACTATGGTGGTAACTGGTACGGTTGTAGTGGAAGGTACTGGCTCCACAAGGATGGTTGGCTGTATGAGTATACTCTCCTTGATGTCCTCCTGTGAGCCTGCCTTCCCTGCAAGGGAAACTTCCTTCGTACTCATTTTTGAGGAGGACGACAACTCTATAGCCTCGTGATTGTCTCCACTAGGCGAAGGAGGTGAAGTGTCTCTGTGTTTTCTTTTCCTCGCTGTTGGTGCTAGATGAGGTGTCTCCTCCCTTGTCGTTTGCACACCCAAGTTGGCCCAATAGAACACAATTGGCCATGACACATCCAATTGATCTACAGGTTGGAATCTTCCCCAATTATCAAAAGGTACTTGCGTATAGATGGCGTGTTGAGTGATGTAGAATGTGATGAGCCCAACTGGCTCCTCTTCAAACCCCTATTGTTTTTATTATCTTTTTGTGTTTTTTTAAGTTTTTTAAGAAAGTTTCTAGAGAGAAATAGAAGGGGCGCAACATATAATTGCTCATAAAACTCAAATTTGACCTAGAATTGACAAAATGAAATTGCAGAAGGTATTAAATAACCATAACAAAGAGATTGTATGTTTTAGACATACCCGAAATGCTCCAGATTATTTTATTAAGAAAAATGTCCAGTTTGCTAGCCAAGAATGAAGGAAACTGACAAATCCAAGCGTAGGAGACAATGGAATGATTTCTCCTGCTTAAAATTGGGGCAAAAGAACTGTAGAGGCTAGGCGCCAATGAAGAAGCTGAGAAACTCCCAGTGTAGAAACCCCTGTTCTCCCTGATTCCGAAAACTGACTATTTTGATTTTTTTTGCTCGTTTTGCGTTTTGAAAAGAAGATGCTGAATAAATTTATATAAAATAATGCAATACTGGAAATGATTAAATCTACTGAAAATGCTGATGCCAGTTTATTTATTAATCCTCTGGAATGATTACAAATGAGATCTGATAACATGCAACTAAAAAGGCAATGATATTTCGATGAAAACCTGATTATTGCAGCAAGCTGAAAGAAACTCTGTGAACGTTCTGTGATAACTTCTGAATGAAGATATCTCCCTGAATGCAATAGATCAGCTCATATTTCACAGCCTATGAACTGCAACACTGAAGATGGCTCGTTCTTTAATGCCTGTAGACAACTGAAACCCTTGGCTTCGTTCTCCAGAAGAAGACTTGATCAATTCTCAATAACATAATCAGCTCAAATCCCAATGAAACCCTTATATCTCCTCAAGAGCTCGAATTTTCTCAATTAGGTTTCATTTAAATAAATTCGAACTTTTCTTTTTAATTTTTCAATAGTTTTCGAAAACACTTTTAATTATAAAATATAATTAAAAGTGGCCCCTTTCTGATGATGGGCGACCCCTTCACTGAAATCACTTAAGTTATAATAAAATATTATAACTTTATATTATAATGCTCCACAATTAATATTTAATTAAATCAATTAAATATTAATATCTCGCTCGATATATACCCGATGCACAAACAGTCTGAAGCTGATGAACACTGAAGTGATTCCGAGCGCTAACAATCCATACTGCTAAAAATAGCAGGGGTCCCATACTGAGTGCTAAATATTGCTAAAAATAGCAACTCAGGTAAACTGTGTCCGAACGAGCCCGAACGAAAGCCAACTGATAACAATCTAACAACTGAAGCCAAGCCAAGCTCCATCCAGACCCTCTATCCATCCTATTAGCCTACGAGGGTCGCATAATAGGCTAAATCTGTCGAACTCTGATGCTCGCAAAAATTGGGGACATTACAGTCCGCCCTCCCTGAAATTGCTTGTCCTCAAGCAATCTCTACTACAAAAAAAAAACCCAACTCCTCGGAAGGCCCAAAAGAAGAACTGTAAAATGTCCCACATATCTCTAACTGTCTCCTGTAGCATCAACAAAAACACAACTGCGCAAGCTATCCCTGGATCCCAAACCCATAGTGAAAGTCTGTCATGTCTGTCATCCTCAGGCTGCCACTGCACTCTACTGTCTCCAACTTCACCATGTTGTGAGTGGTGAAGTAACCCAATGGGACCCATCCAATACTCAGTGCCAAAACTGTCACCACCTGGATCCCAATACAATCTGAATTCACATCCAGCTGTTATGCAGAGATAAGAACTTCTAGAAGCATCTGCTATATCAAAACTCTGCCTGTCCTCTGCTAAACCCTCATGGATGTGATAACTAACCAAACCATCATGCCAACTGAAACCATAGTCATCCTGTAACCATGTACCCATAAGAAAACTTTCTGACATAGAAGTAGCAACCTTGTTGGATACATATCAGCATGATGTAAAACTGACAACTGTCCCTGCAAGTAATCCCCCGCAAACAGCTGAGGCTGACGCTTGCAGCTGCTAATCCCATCTTCTGAAGATGGTGAATACCCATCCCACAACGGATGGTATAACTCAGGAGCCAAACCACACTGATGCATCATAAAATCCTCCAAGTGTGGACTAAAGGAGAAGTGATGAACACTCCTCACTATGCAATCAAGATAAAATGCTCCCACCTCTGTCAATGGCTGACCATCATAGTACCGGGGAAACAAATCAGCATAAGTACAAATCTCCTTACTGGATGATGCCCTACATATCTCCTGTGACGATGATGGAGTAGTGACGTGATCTGTCACACAACTCTCGGAAAAATGAACTATCTCATCACAGGAGCTCTCAACCAAAACACTCATGCCATCTGAATTAACTACACCCATGTCTGTGATAGATGTAACCACATCCTCACTACAACCCGTGGAGATAAGATCCTCATCAACTGCCTCTGTATATAACTGTACTGTATCTGCAGCTGGTGGAAACTGTGCCAAACTCAACTCCACGGTAAGCTCCTCCAACTGTGACTGTGACTCTTGAAGGGCCAACTGAGCACTCTCCAACGATTCCATAGTCACCTCAAGCTCATGAGTGAGCTCATCGACCTGCTCCTCCTTCCTCTGCAGTGCATCATAACAAATGCAATCCCACTCGAGAAGAAAATCCCTGTTTGCCAGTAGTTTTAGGTAATTTTGTTTCATCATTCCAATTGCTTCTCGAAGTGCATGTATCTCTGCAAGGGAAAAACCACTATCACCGTGCTCATCTGTCAAAGGAGTACTCCAACCATACGTAGCCAACATCTGACGAGCAACATCAAAATGCTCAATGGTTGTGGCAATCATATTGTCATTCACTTTTAGTTGCCCAACCAAATGATGAGGACTCTGTAGCTTAAGACCCCCGTACAAGTTTTCCGGTTCACAATATGCACTATGATACGAGGCTGATTCGTCGTCACTCACTAAATGATAAGTAGCATCATGTGTGCTTTCATCCATGCACACCTCAACATCTAAGGTATGGCTGCTATGTACCTCAAAGGATGGCTCAACTGATAAAGTAGAAGTTGTTGATATAACAGTATCTTCACACACTTCCACTCCCGATGTAACTGTATCACCTTCCAACTCACAATCCTGGGATTCCATGTCAACATGTGAACCTTCTAACTTATTTTCTAAAGTCTGATCTGGGAAATCAGACTCACTAGGACATGAATCCACAACACATAATGCATCACTAGTACTCAATTCTTGAGTCCCTTCATGTGACAACTCAATAGGATCATTTTGCATATGTGAAATCACTGCTGTCTCATGCTCATGCAAAGTTTCATCATCGCTGTCATGAAAATCAGAAGTAGCCTCTACAGTAGAAACTTCTTGAGTCACCTCTTGCAAGGATGATGTAGATAAATCATTAACCAAAGCTGTTCTAGTGTCTTCTTGAATCAAATCAGCATGTCTATCAAATTCATCATATAAATTTCTGCATACCTCATCGGAACTTGAAGACACCACATCATTCTCATGAAGAATTGTATCAATCCCATGTGAAGATCCTCTATCCAATTCGTTTGTAAACAATTCGTGGGCTATAGTGTGATACTCCTTCCTTGCTTGCTCAGTTTTGTGGGAAAGACTCGGGTGCAATTCCATGTAACTCTTGAATGAACAGTTCTTCTTAACACGTTGAGGAAGAGTGTTATATTCCTCGAACATGCTAATCACTACCTCTTCTCTGTTTTGTAGTGTTGGAACTTTGCTGGTAGGAAGTGAAATAGATCCTTTAGGCTGTCCCAACTTTGAAAGCGACTGCTCTAAACGCAGCAACTCTCGATTGAGCTTGTATTGAGATTGTTCAAGCTCTTTCAATGCTTGTTTATTGTTGATCATTGTTGTCATGACGCCCATTTTCGCTGTTCAAACTAAAAACAATTCCAACTGACTTGTGCAACTGCTAAAGATGAGTACTGATCACTCAAATGCAAAATGTATATTCATTGAACACTGATTTGAACCTTATAGAATACTGTCAACACTTTGTCTGCCATATGTGATGTAAACTTTCTCAGTTTCAACAACTGGACATTCCATCAAACAGTTGTCTGGCAGTCTCTGAATTCCGTACAATTGAATATGGAATTGCATATAAGAAGTGTCTTAATCACAATATTTCCAGTAATGCGGACTGTCCGAAAAATGCAAACCCAGAATTTCATTTATATTGTTTGCAATCTTGAATTCAACTTGACAATGCTTTGTCAACTACAATAATTCAACAAAGGTGCAGACCTGAAGATTCTTATACTGAAGAATTTACAACTGCAGTCTTAATTCTCCCATATCAAGGACTCACCTTGCCTTTGATGCTAATGCAGAACTCAAAGCAATCCCAATTATAATGAAGGTACTGCTGTACAGGTAGTAAACTGTAGAGTTCACCAAAGCAGATCTTCTAACTCATATACAATATCATTAATAGCAATCACAGGAATTATGCAAATTAATTCTAGTGCAGTAATAACTAGAATTAGAACCTGGGATGATGTTGAATGTGGCAGCTACCTTGATCAATCTGGAAACTATCTCTGTCAGCCACAATCTTGTTCAGATTCAATCCTCTAATGAGTGCGCCCATGATCAATACTTATCTTCAAGTAAAGCAGGCTCATTATCATTTTTAACTTATATATTTTGTCTTTATCAGGAAAGACGTCAGATTTCCTTTTGCATATTCAGTGGTAAGTATAGTAATACGTTTTCCTTTGCTCTGTCTGGCCCGTCACTGATATTTGGAGGCAATTCGTCAATGTCATTCAGCTTCCGAGAATTCCAGATGATAGTCGCTAGCTCACTAAAATAACTTAATGAACTCCTGTGCACAGGTGGCGGAAATCTCAAAACACCTGACTCATGTTTTTATCGAACCTTGCCTCTTGCGTCTCCAAAAAAGAAACATCCGATTTGTCTTTTTTTGCTGGAGCCTGAATTCTCTATCTTATTCGTCCTTCACAATATTAACCCTGTCTTATTTGAAAGCGACTTCCTTTATTTATTCAAAAAGGCCCGAATATATTTTGTCTTTCACGTTTTTTCACCAACAAAGATTCGATTCTCCAGAATGGGTTAAGATTGGCTATTTCACAAAGTCGTGACTTCAAGGAGAGCCACAAATTTACATTAATAGATGCGCCAGATGCTCAATATGACGCCAGCAATAGAGATTTATGCGAACTTCTTCAAATCATGTCCTCCCGTGAATAATATGAAATGGCTTCTTATGGCCTGAGGCGGCAAAGACAAGTTGGATTATCTATTGCACATTTACACTTAGGAACCCACGATTTATATTCATTATACATCGACCTCAGTACATTCGATGAAGTGATTCTGTCTTTATTTGCCTTGTGAGCAGCTCCCGACCAAGCTTCACCTGACACAGCTCCTTCAAAAAAATACGGGATTTTCACTGAATTGAGTTTTAGCAATTATTAAATCCTCCTTCTAAAAATCCCATGACTTTAATTCAAGCAGCTCCCGAACAATCAAGGTGTAAAAACTATTCCTTAAGACAAATCGATTCTTCCAGCTGAAGCGGCTATTTTTTGTCTTATTTTCAATTTATGACATTTTGTCTTGTGGTGCGATACTAAGCAGCTCCCGATTTATTACGTAGCCTCTACAATATGCGATTTCAATATAATGCGGCTCTTTAAAATAATACTAGTGCCAATGTTCAATATCGAACTTCTGAAAGCCACGATTTGTCTCTATCGGCTTCTTCAAAAATTCCAACACCCATTTTGTCTGTAGCGGCAGACTATTGTTTTGTCTTCATCTGCATTTTAACTTTATTTGATTGATGATCCGGGACAAAATTTCTTACTTACACAAACTATCGGCTTCCTTCAATAATTTGATTGACTATTAAATATTACTTATTCCTGCAAATATTTAAATCGTTCCTCTGGTTGTACCAAACAAACCCAATACTTTAAAATCTGACTGGTAATTCTCTGCAATTGATAAACTCTTCAAACCCTAAATTCTCAGAATCTTCTTTGTATCTGTAAACCCATAATATTCTGAAATTTTTCTCTCTGCTCATGAAATTTATTTCCCACACAGGATGGCAGGATTCAAGCTCTGATACCACTGTAGAAACCCCTGTTCTCCCTGATTCCGAAAACTGACTATTTTGATTTTTTTTGCTCGTTTTGCGTTTTGAAAAGAAGATGCTGAATAAATTTATATAAAATAATGCAATACTGGAAATGATTAAATCTACTGAAAATGCTGATGCCAGTTTATTTATTAATCCTCTGGAATGATTACAAATGAGATCTGATAACATGCAACTAAAAAGGCAATGATATTTCGATGAAAACCTGATTATTGCAGCAAGCTGAAAGAAACTCTGTGAACGTTCTGTGATAACTTCTGAATGAAGATATCTCCCTGAATGCAATAGATCAGCTGATATTTCACAGCCTCTGAACTGCAACACTGAAGATGGCTCGTTCTCCAATGCCTGTAGACAACTGAAACCCTTGGCTTCGTTCTCCAGAAGAAGACTTGATCAATTCTCAATAACATAATCAGCTCAAATCCCAATGAAACCCTTATATCTCCTCAAGAGCTCGAATTTTCTCAATTAGGTTTCATTTAAATAAATTCGAACTTTTCTTTTTAATTTTTCAATAGTTTTCGAAAACACTTTTAATTATAAAATATAATTAAAAGTGGCCCCTTTCTGATGATGGGCGACCCCTTCATTGAAATCACTTAAGTTATAATAAAATATTATAACTTTATATTATAATGCTCCACAATTAATATTTAATTAAATCAATTAAATATTAATATCTCGCTCGATATATACCCGATGCACAAACCGTCTGAAGCTGATGAACACTGAAGTGATTCCGAGCGCTAACAATCCATACTGCTAAAAATAGCAGGGGTCCCACACTGAGTGCTAAATATTGCTAAAAATAGCAACTCAGGTAAACTGTGTCCGAACGAGCCCGAACGAAAGCCAACTGATAACAATCTAACAACTGAAGCCAAGCCAAGCTCCATCCAGACCCTCTATCCATCCTATTAGCCTACGAGGGTCGCATAATAGGCTAAATCTGTCGAACTCTGATGCTCGCAAAAATTGGGGACATTACACCCAGAAAGGAAGGCGTTTCTCCTCAAAACTCCAAATGCCCTTGAGAAAAGAGCCACACACTTCAATAAGGAAGCCACGTCCTCAGCACAGAAAGTACGGCCATGAAGGTGGAGTGTCTGCCAGATGAAGAAAGATGCCAACTCTCAAACCCTCCTGTATCTTATTGAAATCTATTGAATACTGCACCAAAATTCCTGATTAAGCACTGTAGAAACTTTTGAATCGAAGCCCCCGTTGTTGCAATCATTCAACTGATCTTTCACAGTCTCACAATCACAGATCTGTGAAGAATTGTCGCTCTCCAAAGATGAACAAACTCCTGAAACCCTTGTCTCAAAGAAGCAAGCAAAGCCAAAGCCAAGAGAAATGTCAAATAATCAATAATAGAGTTCTAATTTCCTTTGCTTTTGCTTATAAGGCCAAAAGGCACACATCCCAAGAAGTGACGCGACTTTTGGTGTCATTTAAATATTTTAGAACATATTTAAATCACCTTTTCCAATAGTCCTCATTAAAATACTTGGGCACCCACTTTAAGTGATTCAATTAATCACTTTATGAAATATTTCACTGAAGTGCTTTTAATTTTCACTTAAATAAATTTAAGTGATTACTTTATTATAAAATCAAGTTGATTTTATAATATTCTGTCAAATATATTAAAACACTTTAATCCACTAAAATATTCATAACTCACTCATAACCCCACATAATGACGTGCCATTAGAAGCTGTCAACCCCTGAACTGCCAAAGCCTGTTGTGAGCCAATCACTAAACTCAAAGGATGAGAACGACAAAGCCCGCCAAATAAGGCCAATGACCTTCTAACCAAACCTGTTAGCCTACAAGGGTTCAAGAGATAGGCTAACACATTGCTCTTGAGAATTGACTAGAGCGGGGACATCACATAGAAGGCCTTGTGCTTCAAGCACAAGAACTCTCGTATCCTCTTTGAAAGTATGCTTGCCCAGTTATACACTCTCCCGATGCTCAGCCTGACCATGAGAGTAATCATCCAAACTGCAATATTAGAGGTTCTGCTAGCCCCTGTGAGTTTACATTTGATCAAGTCTAGGAGGCACTTCCACTAGGCAATGGTGATAAAATTCTTCCTCAGACCTTTGTTCCCTGCACTCCAGATACTCTCCTCCTACTGAGTGAGATCCGAACGACATACTCTTGCGAGAAGTGTCTCCTACTGTCAGGACATCTTCCATGTAGGTTTGGCTGTTGATGCCCCTCTCGATGGTATCCCGAATACCCTAGTGAATTTGGTAGGCACGAAAGATATAGTCACTTGGCACCCTCTATAGTTAATCACTGACTTGTGAGCATGCTTGTCATGCTGCACTATCATTTGGTGTAGGTACGGCTCAAACTCTCGAGAGTGAAGAATGGCAATTGCGTTGCCTTGTCCACCTATACGTGCTGAAGCGTTGTTTTCAGAACGTGATTGTCCTGAGTTCCTAGTCACCATGAGCGACATTCAGTGCTGTTGAGACTCTCCCAAGTGATATTGTCTGCTGTAACGGTGTCATCGTCCTTTCCCTTTGCCATTTTCCCCGATGCAATGTGAGGTCTGAATGGTGCCAGTCGCTTTCCTTTATTGCTGCTCGCAACCATATCTATCTGGCAGTAAATTTCTGGCACTTTTTGACACAGTTTAAATAAACACTTGTGGAAGTGGTTAAAGCAACTTGAGTTAAATTATTAAATTATTTCCTTTGCACCACCCTATTAGCCTATGGGAAATAAAATAATAGTCTAAGGGTCTTCATTGGGCTTATGTTTGAGAAGAGGACATGACAATGGCAATCTCCATGATACATTTCTCATAGACTAAGTTGCATTCTTTAATATTGACCTTCTTGAAACAATCAATTTATAATGTACTGCATATTTTACATTAAGTTAGTTCAGGCTACTTTTGAGAGGACTAGCTCAATTATGGTCACAATGTGAATATTTTCAATGTTTCAATGGCACGTTATTGTGTAGGATCATCCAATCTGTCTTTATTTTGCCTTCATTCCTCATTTTGTAGCACAAGGCAGACATTGGTGTCTAGTTGCTGCTAACAATGACAAGGATTGTTAGATGGCTAGCTTATCATATTCATGGTATGTGGTTACTATGTGGCCAAGGAGGGCCTTTTCTTCTGTGCATGTGGCTTCTCTTCTATTGATCTCAGCTTTTGATCATTCATTCGAGCAATATTTGAATTTTGTTAGCCTACAACCATACAAAAAGTTAATCACATAGAACACTTGCTGATGCCATTGCAACACCTGGGTCCTACCTTTATGTCATTTGACTACATTGGGCTTTGGAGTATAATGGCATTATTCATGTTCTTCACAATATCACATCCTATTCACACAAAACTATGGTTTTTACTTAAACTATCTAACAATCAGTGTGCTCATTGCATATTGCTTAGGAGCATTATGAACTTTTTTGGCTATTCCTAGATTTTTTCTCCTTTGACTGGCAATTTCATATGCATGTCTTTATGAAGAGTTAGACAATGAAGTTTTTGTTTGATGGTATCAAGATTCCCTTGAGGCTTACAAGTAAGAATACGGGAATGTTCTCGATGGTTGCATATTTCAAACTTCTACGGTTCATTGTAGTTGAAACAAAAAATTTAAATAGCTTCTAGATGAACAACGATTATAGGCTTCCACTTCCCTTTCTAGATGATATTCTTGTATCATGAAAATATATTGCACATAGTAAAGTTATATTCTCTGAACAATCATTTGAAAATGTTTTAAATAGATATTGATATATGAACACTATTATTTCAAGAGCACAATCAACTTCCTAAATTCTTAACATTCACTTTGTAATTTATATTTTTGTCATTTTTCAGGTTATTCCAATTGACTTGGCAGACCAATGTAGGATATATTTATGATCAGTTCAATTTCAGCAAAGTTTGTACCTGATCCTTTACCTTTATTGTTGACATGAATGATTATTTTAATTTGATGAGTATGCAGGCATCTTGATTTTGTTATCTTTTAAGTTTTTCTTAAGTCTTACATATATGTTACTCTAATAATTTGCCAGTCATAAATCTTGTGGTCCTAATTGACCAATGGAAGAAAGGAATATCAAACTGGTTTAGAGACTTCAAAATGATGATATAGTGCAATGGATAGGCCTTCATAATGGTCATCTATATCTATCCTTTGAGTCTTATTTAGACTACTATAAACTTATTTTATTTGGTTTTTTGTTTCTGCTGTGTATTTCATCTTTTATGACTAATTCATCTTTTACTCCTTTGAATCAATCATCTAAAGCCTTGCCAAAACAAAAATTCTCTCTAATAACCAATAAAATGTTTGGCTTTTTGCATAAAATTCTGTACCTTCATATAAGCTAAGATATTGAATTTGCATGTTGCATGATTAAAGGTTTGTTATTCTGAATGTCTCGTAATTCAAGATTGAGTGGTATGGGAAAACAGCCAATGTGATGTTATCTATTCTTCCATGGTTCATGCATTTAATTGTCATTGCTATGCATATACTTTTCTTTTTCCCTCATTTAGGCTAAGATATTGTATTTGCATGTTCTAAGGTTAATGTTTGTAAAGTTGTCTCATAATTCAAAATTGAGAAGTATGAGAGAATAAATTCTTGTTGCTAATTTTTCTTTTGACGTTGCTTTTATTTATGTTCTGAAAGTACGTGTCATACCAACAAACATTTGAAATCAAGTGTTTTAATGAAATCTTCCATCAAAAGCTGGCATTAGTTGCCTTTATTTGTCAAGGGTGAAGATTCATATTTTTTAATTTGTTTTAATGTACTGTATACTTAGTGATATTGTAATGTCCCTTTATTAGTGACATAAAATGCACAAGTTAAATTTTTTTTTTTTTTAAGATTGTTTGATAAAGAGCAATGAAAGATTGATGGAATAAGATAAATGAAATGCATTATTATCAACTAGTGCATAACTAACATAATTTGATATGACTTATTACTCTTGATCATAATAGATCTTCGCCTTGGCTCCTCTTTCCTAACCTCATTGGAGGAGGGACGCCTTACAGTGCCGAGGGTGCGTGACCAATCTCCAAGTAGACTCCCTCAGGATTTATTACCATCTTGGAACAGCCAACATGGGATCGAACTTACTAGCCTTTCCCCCCCACAACCATCCTCTTCTTGGTGAGCGTCAGCGAAAGGAATTGTTGGCTCTAAATCTATCCTCGCAACAAGCCGTAATAACTTATGAGGAATGTAATAATTACTGCACGCAACATTATTACATAATCGGATATTCTTTTATGACTACTAATTGTGAACTTATATATTTATATGTACAGGTGTAATTATACTTACTTGCTCCCCTGCACTCACTATGAATGCTTCTTCTATAATATATTTTATGAGTACCTTAGATGTTAAACATCTTTTGAGATCCCCTAGGTGGAATTCTATTATACCATTTGACATCATAGTGAATAAACGGAGTTATTATAGTTACAAATAATATATTATAAGTATATATAATTGTATATGTCCACCATCTATGATGTATCTACAAATCTTAATAAATATGTATATATTAAATATATACTTATCAATTGTCAATATGTCTTTCCAACTTTTAATATACTTATCCATCCTAATATATTCAAATCATAATATACTTAAATATATTTATTTGGATCTTAGTATTCAATAATTTATTTACCAAATATAAGAATTGCAATAGATACAACAACCATACTTTATTTAGTATATATATATATATTTATCAATACTTAATTGAATATTCATCAATCATAAATATATTTAAATATAAATATTCCACATAATATATTAAATATATTTGTAAAGCATCAGCCATTATATATTTAAAGATATTTATCAATGACCACTGCTATTAAATTCCAATTTTAACTAACAACCCTTAACTACTAATTTCAGCATGCGTTTATCTATATTTATTATTAAGCATCCATTCATCCTTATTTTATTTCTGAATACTTACCTTTTGACCGGTCTGCAAGAATAGTATTATCTTCCCTCTTTTCTCTTCAGCAGATCACAATTCTTAGCAATTGATTATTTTCCCGTACGTAATGCAGCCACTACTTTATCCCTTGCATTTCTCATTTCTGTTCGATGCCCATAAAGATTTCATTCCATTCTTTAAATACCCACGATTTGGGTGGAGGATCACACCCTTTCACCAATCGTGGCTTCCTTGAAGGATTGCATCTCTTTCTTTGGGTGCTGACTTTTCTTAAGTTAATGTCTTTCTACCTTTTATGTTTTTTTAATACTATATATATATATATTTTTAATTGTTGATGGGTTTATATCATATCATTTATTCATTTATTCTATTTCATATTTTTTTATTGATGTTTTAGAATATATGAAGTATTATATTTTTAGATTGCCTTTATCTATATTTGTTTATTTATTATTTCTTCTATGATTTCTTAGGAAGTAATATTTGTTAGTTTAGGATATAGGTTATGATATTGTAATTTCAATTATTATTATAATTAGATTCATCATTTACAATTATTTATTTATGATGATCATGATTAAAATAGTAATGGTTAAGTTATTATTATAATATTATCTACGATAATTATAATAATATCTAAATGGCAATTACTCAAATTTATATTTTGATATTTATTCGATTTCGGTATTTGTATTTCAATATCTTAGATTTAGCTTTACAATTTCGGGGACATGACAGATATGATTAACATGTAATACTGGATTAGTTGTTAAGGTTATTCATCCATTCCACTTCAAATTCATGGGGTGCAATTGTAAATATGAACTTATTTATGGCATTTATATGTAAAACACTGTGTACTATCTTTACATGTGAGAATAATTCATAGTCAGTTGTTAAAGTTCACCTCCAACCATTCTCTCTCTATGTTTGTGGGTCTTTTGGTATTAGAGTCTAACAATCAGGTTTTGTATCCACCCAAATTTTGGTTTAAAGAAAATTTAGCCCTATAACATATTTGTAGTCAATATTTTGGCCAGTCTTCCATGGAGTTTTGGGGATGAGGACGGGGGGACGGCAGGGGACACGTTTTGGGGACAGGAGACAGAGGGGTCTAAGTTTGGGGATGGTAAGGGGATGGTGGGGGGGCGGTGCTGAAATACATATAGTACTTGAAAAATTAGTTATAAAAAGATGTATAACAATATAATTTTATAACTGTAGAAGCCTAAGTTGCATCCAAAAGTTTTCTTGATTTCAAATATGTGTTACAATGTTTTTTAAGATAATAGATTAACATTGGTTTTAAGTTTTTAACATCTATGTAAGACCAAATTAATTTCCTACAAGATGTATGTTTGATGTTGGAGGATATATGCAAGATATTTGGAGTGGAAAGATATCCCAAATATTGAAGCACGCATATAGTTTGGGTACAATTCTGTCCAAACACTTGGTTTACAATTTACAAACCAAACATATTAACCGTCTCCACTCTACATGGGAATTCAGTCACTACCCACATCATTGCATTCCATGAGATGATGACTCTTTAAGGCATTCGGTCATTGCATTCCATGAGATGATGACACTTTGAGGCATTCAATCAGGCAACTCATGTGCCTTGCCACTACTTCCACATTTTGCATACTGTACAGTGTAAATCGTTGGAGCCGCAGAGGCCCTAGGGTAAATAAAAAGATAAAACAAAAATTAAAATACAAATAAAATAAAATATTAAAAATCTACACACTTGGCAGTCTCCCAGAAGTTTCCTTGGAGTATCCTAGAAGTTTCCCAAAAGTTTCCCTGAGGTTGAGGGGACATCTGGAAGTCTCCTAGAAGTTTCCTTGGAGTCTCTCCAGTAGAAACAGCCAGGAAACGTTTCCCTCCAGGAGGAGACTTCTAGGAAACGGTGGAGAAACTTGGAGACGGTAGGGGGATGGCGGAGGGACGTTTCCCAGGCGTCTCCCCATCTCGGAAACATCCCCGTCTCAGGTGCGGGTGTTTTTTTTGGGGGGACGCGTCCCCGTGGAACACTGATTTTGGCAAATATTCGAAAGCCAGCCTCGTCTGTTTTGCCTAAATCTTTTCTAGACAATAATTATTATTGCATACGTTATTCTATCCTTAATCAGCAGAGATTCAACCTTTGTATGATGATGTTTGACCTTGAGAAGTGTGCTAGAACCAAACTTACCCTTATAAATTGGAAAATTTCCAGTAAAATTGCCTTGCTGTGGAAACAATCTTTTCTTGCTTTATCAGGTTCAAAATCTTCTTCCATGTGTGTTTTAGTGACATTTTAACCTGTCTAAAGAAAAAAAGTTTTTGGGCTAAGGGGAAACTTTACATGGAGGTATATTTTATGCTTTTCATTTTAGAATTCTATTTTCTTCTATTGTTAGATGTTAACACTTGTTTGTTTCGTAATGTCCCTTTTTCAGTATTTTAAGAACCTTGCAATTTTTTGAGGTTCCTATCTATACAAGGGTTAGGAGCTTCTGGAATATGACACTTAGCAGAAGTTTTACCCAATGTAATTACAATGGCAGGCTAGTTACTTATCATTTAACATAGAATTCTGCTCATTATGAAATGTCTGAATTTACTGATGCAAATGGCTATGTATCAAATCTGCTACCAACAAATTACTATTAAACATTTAGAATATTATTAGAGACAACATTCAGAATCAAACAATAGCGCTATATTTGATAAAAATGTAAGTCATGCTAATGCAATCCGCTGTTATAAATACTTGACTTCGATTGTCAAACCTTCAAAACCTCTTAATTCAAACACTTTCTCAATTTGTTATTTGACTTTTTAAGTAGTTGTTCATGTATTTGCATATTAAAAAACCCTTGTATCATTTCTTTAATTATGGACTCATCACATTAAGTAGGCAATGATCGCACATTTTTTGTAGCGATTAGGAGTTGAGAGTGACAATTTCAAATTTGCAAAAAGTGGTGAATCTACATGAAAGCAATGAATTTGTTTCTCCCTTCAAATGCATAAGTTACTTCAAAAACATATGTTTCTCTTGGATTCCCTTTTCAAATTTTCTTTAGATCAATATTTAATTAGGTGGCAAATCACAATGACAATATGTTGTAGTGGTACTACAGTGGCAGTATTGTAGAAAATGGGAAACTAGAAATAGGCTGCAATCTTCTTTGTGGGTGAAACTCCCTCAAGGAACAAGAGGGTTTTTGTCCTCTATTCCTGCCTAGAAACCAAGAGGGTTTCATCTTCTAAATCTCTGCACTTTTGAGAGAGTTCTCAAGTGCAATAGTTGAATGCTAGTATTCAAACTATGAAAGAAAGGGTTTGATTTCTTAAAAAAATGGATCCTTCCTTTTGAGCCATTGCCTCTCTTTTATAGACTCTATTATAGTGCCCAAGTTTTGAATTCCTTTTTTCCCTTCAAAAGTGCTCACTTAAAAACATTACAAAAGGATGTCCCATTTTATCTAACTAAGAATAATATTTTAAGTTGTCATTTTACAATGTTTTCAAATAATATTATTAGGACTAACTTAAAAAATTATTATTACAATTGTTTCCCTAACTTTATCCCTTAACCTATGGGAAATAAAGAAATAAGCGATGGGTCTCACACTTATGTTATTTCTGAAAAGGGGATATGACATATTCAAAGAAAGAAAGAAACTATTAACCTTAACAAGTGACCAAAGTAGATCAATGAGATTTAGAATGTATATTGAGTTAAATTAGCATGGGGAAGCCCTAAAAGAAGGCTCCGAATCAGATTACATGCCTGAAACTAACTAGATTACAAAAATCTATCTAATTGGAATAAAGTGACCATAGTTGCCGGGAGACGTAGGGTACTAGTACTGGAACGGGGACGGGGACGCCAATCAAATTAGGGTATGTGAGTTAAAGGAATAAGGAGACGGCTATTTAATATGTAAATGATTCACCGGAAATTTTGGGTACGGGGACTGGTATGTTGTCTATGTTCCCATAATGGAGAATCCTGACAACTATAGAATAAACCCCAAAAGATGCCCCTACACCCGTTGTGAGACTTGTGAATTGCAGTTAGTAAAAATAACAGAAAAGTTGCAGATATTACAAATGTTCATGCAAAAGAAACTCTCATAACAGACTTTAATCACAAAGGGGAACCTTGGTTGGGTTTGCCCCAGGATTACATTAGAACTTGAATGTGGAATAGAAGAACCAGAACTGTTGTCATTGTGAAGGAGCCAATACAATCCTTTTGACAACATTGGCAGTTGAGTGATAATATTTTCTTGTGCCATACCCATTGATTTCTTCTTACTGACTACCATGGTCATTCCTCTATGTTATCTTGTGATATGCTCTATGTATTTTTATTCATTGCTATTATGCCATTGTTAGTTCAACGGATACATAGGAATTAGGATTATGTTTTGACTTTGCTAGTTGTGAATCTTTATTGGATTTATGGAAGGCTTGCTTTAAGGCACTTGGTGATATCAATACTGGTTCTTTTTCTATTAGAATGACCATTTATGAAAATCTCATGTGGACCACCACAACTTGGCATAAATTGCAAGTCATTTGGCAAAGCATGCCAAGTTGACATGACTTGCTCGCCAAGTTTCTGCTAGGTACTTGCTGAGTCTCAGCCGAGTCCTACAAAAAACTTGCCGAGTGCTGTTATGAAGGCATAATTTGTTGGTTTGAGGGTCATATACCATATGCAATCTTTGAATTATGACAAATTAGTGATTGGAATAGACTTTTGTTTTCTCTAAATGCATTAGTTTCACTTTTTTTTTGCCAACTTTTGTTGAGTTTTTGCCATTATTCCAACTATGAGAATGGCTACTAAATCATTTTGGAAAGATTGCCATTATGTTGTTAAACAAAATGGCAAGAATTGAGTTGTTGCAAGCAACGTTAATTGAAGACATATTAGAGTATTGCCTAGATGTGCACTTTTTTGTAATATAATGATCTCCTAATTTTTTTTAACTTGGCTGTCAACATTATCTAGCCCAATAGTATGTGTGCCTATCCTATTGAAGTTGAGTTTACTGAAGTCTATGTTATTGGATCAACGGAATGCTTTGCATTGGGGTGCTTCAAGTGGTTTGAAAACTAATTCTTGTTTCCATTTAAAAGTGGCTACTGTATTAATTTGGAAAGATTGTCACTATGTTAGTGAATATTATTAAAGAGCATGTTTGTTTTCTATATTGATGGTAAGAAACATTCATTTTAAAATGTATTGGACTATACCTCTGATGCAAATCATTTACATTACTATTGATTCCCCTAAACATGGAAATGGTTATAAACAAATAGTAGCAATACACTTAAAAACCTCTAGATTAATCCTAAGTAATTGTGATCCACCACATTTTCTGTGCCATTTCCCGAGTTTTCCGAAAAGCAGTTCTGAAATTTTTTATGTATACCTACCATTTCATTGGCACATTTTTGCACAGGCTGAAAATTGCAAAGTGCAGGCAGACTAAATTTGCTTAATTCAAGGTTCAGGTTAGGGTGTTTCAATGTTTTTTTTAGGTTTTAATTTGAATGGATTTATTTTAGATCCAAAACTCTAAACTGCAATGAGGGTTATATAAAAACTTACCCTAATGTGGGTTTAGATAAAAACATGGGGTTGTCCTGAAAATAGTAGGCCATGCTTTGCCCTTTATTTTTTGCACATAAATTCTGTTGGGTTAAAATACGATAGCTTGTTTAAAATTATTAAGTTCTTTGTGATCCCCCCTCTTTTTTATGCTATATTCATTTCTGTTTCTATGCAATATATTTGACATGAAATAACATCAGATTCCCACCCTTTTACAAATATTCTATTTTTGCTCAACTTCTGAGTTTTTATTGAATTTTTCCCATTTTAAACCTGGGCAATTGGATTCTATTTACACTTTTACCACATTGTGTAAATGAAATGCTATTGTTCATTAGATTCTAGTGTCCGAGTTTCAATGTTGGTCCATCATATTTGACAGGTCTACAATCATATTGTTGCATATAAATAAAAATACTAAAGCAACATGAAGATCTTATTTTCAGCTCAACTGCCTTTCACTGTAATAGGTACTTCAGTATGATTTTTTTTCTCCTGTTGAATGTTAGACTGGAGTATTTGTTGGCTTTTATTGTTCAAATGTTCTATAATTCTGATTAATGCAGTTATGGGTGAGGCAGGTGAAAAGCTATCAGCATCCCATGAAAGATGGTTGGGGATTGGCAAATGATGGAAAAAATTTATTCGGAAGCGACGGAAGTTCGACTATGTATTATCTTGATCCAGTTACATTCAGAGGTTTTGCAATTCAATAATTTTTTTCATATCTTTAATTTGTTCATTTGAAATCACTTTTTTTCCTTTTTCCAAAGATTGGCAATTTCGTACTGTATTTTGTTGCTTTTAGTTAACATGGCAAAGGTCTTTGGTTTTGAATATTCTGTTAGTTCTTAAAAAGTAAAACTGACAAAATAGCAGCAATTGATGGTGTGTCCACAATGTATAACTAAAAAATGCCATTTCTTGTTGTGTTTAAATTGTGTTCAGAAAAATATAGAGTAACTGTGAAATACGAAGGAATTGAGGTGTCTCATTTGAATGAACTTGAGTATATAAATGGTGAGGTCTGGGCTAATGTTTGGCAGGTATGTGAATTGTTTCTTTTCAACTACTAGGAAGGTAGATAATTTCTACCATCTCTCTCTCGCTTCCCCCAAATCCATCACCCTCTCCCACATCCTCTGACCCTCTTCCTCTTGACTTCTTCTTAGGTGTTTGTTTCGAGGTTCAAGATTCTTGCGCGATTAGATTTTAAATTTTGTTTTAGCATATTCCAAAATTCCTGAAAATGATAAGCTGAAAGCTGTCTAATCTAGCTAGAGTGAAAGTATAGTTTGTTGTAGCTCTTCTTCATATGTAGCCGGGATGAATTCTGGGATATTTACAAGGAACATTGCTTATTAATTTCATAGGTCTGTAAACAATGTGAACAAGGTGTGAAATTATATTATAAACGTTACCATGATTTCTACTGATGACTGGAATTTCCACGAGGGTAAATAAATCACATAGTTTGGGTGATATTTCTGCAATGAACTGCAGATTGATAATTAAATTTAGTAATTGATCACTTTTCTGAATCCATGAGAATCTCCAACAAATTTGTTCTTGAAAAGTAAGTTCTCTAACTTTAGATTGGGAAATAGTTTGTGGTACATCCTAGGATATGAGATGAAGGCTTTGTTCCCCCTTTCTTTGATTTGGGATTTTTAAGTAAATCGAGTATTTTTTGAGTTTGAATTCAGATATTAAATCTTGCCTTAAAGCTCCATGCTTTGTTACTTCACTGGGGGGTCCTTTACTTGGATATCTGTATTTAGATGCCATGATTTGGGGATTTCAACTACTTTCGGTTTATTCCCTGCTGCTTTGTTTCATTGTTTTAACTTCTGTGCTTAGTTAATTTTCATAGCTTAGGGTTCTAGTGGCTCAATTCTTCTCTATTGGACTGGTTAGTCTTTTGAGTTCAGTTGACCTACTTTATCATTTGTAGGCATTAATATAACTCCCTTCTTCTTTCTCTATCTTTGATATTTTTGTTTTTTGGCAGCATTTTGCATTTGATTTACAGCATCAAGTTTGTTTCCACAAATTATTGATCATTAACAAAGCAGTTCTAATGAAAATTCAGTCTCATCTTTAGCTTATTAATTAGATGTTAATGGTATTTATCTATGTAGTGTTTTTGGCAAAATCAGTGGGGATTGAGGCTACTATCCTTGAAAGATTTAATAGAGATTACATTCATTTCAAACATATTGTTTGAAGCAAATACCATTTAGTTACTGTAATGTCCCCTTCTCATCAATGATCAGTTCAGAGGCTCATCAGCCTATTCTGGAGGCCTGTAGGGGCTCGTTGAGGTGAAATTAGGGTTTCCATTGTTTGGAGGTTTTTGGCATTTCTCAGAATTTATTATTTTTAGTAAGTTCTAATTTTAGCAGTGATCCAGTTGATAGCATCACAGTGAGTTTTGCTTTTCAGTTGGAGCAGTTGAATATATTTGGTTTTGGCTTTTAGGGAGCAATATTCGAAGAAATAAATTATTTCAAGGCATTAATGTTATGTTTTCAAATTGACCCCTTGGCCTAATGTATTTGACTTGAAGTTGTTTTAAAAGGTGGTTCTCAAGGGTGGACGCCTCATGGAGGAAATAATTGATATTTTATAATGTTTTATTTTGCCTTGGAATTTGGACGCCATTTTAAGGAGGGAGTTAAATATTTTGAAAATTAAAATATTCCAAAAGGTGAATGGGCGTCCCTTTTGGAGGGAAATTTTGGGAAGTTGAAGAGTCACCTCCAGTTCTCTATATAAGCAGGTTTTGCTCTAGCTTTTGGGTATCCATTGTTTATGCTAATGTTATGCTATCGAAATGACTTCATGAATTTGGCTTCGAGGAATGCATACTCCTAGCGTAGAAGCAATTTCGTGTTTGAAAGATAACACCTAATTGGATTGTGGCTGCTTTTCATCCAAACTAGCAGATTGTGCTTCAATGTTGGCATATTTTGGTGATGTTTTCAGTTTTTTGTGTTGCTGGTATTCATACAGCTGAAGTTGATTTTTGTATATAGCTCCTTGAGTGAATTTTATTTCATTATGGGTATTTCAGCTAATCATTTCTATGCCAAGGGTGATGCTATTTGCAAAAAAATGAATTTTATTATGAAGTGTGGATTTTTCTAGGAAGGCCGTACCATTCCTAGGGCCGTACCATTAATGAGCATCTTGCATTGGGATTCAAACCTGCTGTTTGGTGGCTGTTTGGCACTTACAAATTCATGCTTGCTGGTTTTCTATCCTCTTGGAATGCTGTTCTAAGTTTTGGTGAGATTTGGAGTTGATTCGAGGTAGATATATGCATTTTGGATTGAATGTAGTTGCTGGTTCAGTACATTTCTGTAGCTGGGTTTCTATATCAGATTGCTATTACTTTATATTTTGGTTTGGTTTTCAGTATTTGAGAAGGTTATTATTGTGAGAGATTGTCTTCCTTCATTTGGATTTGTTAATATTGTAATAGCACTTGTAATTTGTAGTTATTTGTCATTGTAAGACTGTAAACAGTAGTACAGTTCCAGTCATTTAATTTGCTGCATTTAGTTGTATTTCATTTCACGCATTGTGACCCCTAAATGGTTTATTGCTAGTGTGGACAAAAAAAAAATTAAATCTCTCATTTCTCACCCACTAAAATAGTGGCGAATTTCCACTATAGAGTGGATGCCTACTGAGAAGTGGATGAATTGCGTTGTATTGTAATAGCTTTCCCCCCATTGGATAAGTGGTAGCATGGAACTCTTTATGGCCGGATTGCCGCTTACCTTCATTTCAGTTTGTAATTCAATTTCTATTGTTGCTTAGATTCCATCGCCATATGCTATCACCTCACCTTCCAAAGGATCTTGGTGAACATTCTTGGTGTAGATTACATTCAGTTGATTATCTTTTGGAAGCTAACACTAATCATTGGCGTAGTGCTGGTTTGTGTTGTGAAAATTTTGGAAAAAATTTAAGGGGCATATTTCAGATAGTAACAAGGCAAAATAATAAAGGAGGGCTACCAAAGCTCTTATGTCCCCTTTTTCTAGTTAAATTAATTGGGGACCCATTTCTTCATTTCCCATAGGCTAACCGATAAAGTTAGGGAAATATTTTAATAATAATGTTTTAAGTTAGTTCTAGTAATATTATTTAAAAAAACATTGGAAAAAGACAACTAAAATATTATTATTGGTTAGATAAGTGGGTCATCAAAATGGGACATAATAAGGGCTTTTATAATATTTTATTAAAATGTTTTAGATGAGCACTTTTGGATCTATTCCATGCATTACACCAATATATTGTGCGTTCCCAATCATTGTTTGTATGTTGTCTTTCATAGTAATTATGGTGACAATCATATATATCAAATTTCAGTAATGATATTTTTGAATTTGGAACTGTTGCCCTATCATAGTCATATTTTCCAATAACATTGAATTAAGTGTTGGTGTTAGGGCTTAATCATTAATCTTTTTGCATCTATATTTGGCACTGCCATTTGACATCAGTTTTATTTAGTTATTTGTAGTTTGATAAATGGTGGATTTGTGTGTGAGTGGCATAACTGTTTATATTGGAAGTTCATAATAAGTAGTATTAATCTTATTGTGGTAACATTATACTAATTGGTGCAATTAGGAGAGTTCATAGAGATTAATCCCTTTTACTTGTTTGCTATATGCTCTCACCTTGCCCTCACAAGCTATTGGTGAACATAAAGTGCCAAGTTCTTGATCGAGGCATAGAGAAGAAACTAAAAAAATTGTAGGGTACTTAAAAATACTAAAAGGGGACATTACATATTTGTCACAAGTCTAATAATTGTTTATATCGAAAGTTCATAGTAAACAATATTCAACTCTTTCTATGATAGCACTATACTAACTGGTCTAATCAAGGGAGTTCACAAGGATTGTTCCCTTGTACTTGTTTGTCTTATGCTCTCACCTCACCCTCTTGAGATCTTGGTGTAGAAAGTGACAAGTTCTTGACCGAGGCATAGACAAGAGCCTCAAAAAATTGTAGGGTTCTTAAAAATACTAAAAGGGACATTACAAAAGCCAAGAAGACACAACCCTAAAGAATGAAACACCAATAAAAAAAAGACTAAAACCTAATGCCATGCACCATGCCAACTTAAACAAATGCCAAAAAAGACATAGAGTTGAAGAATACCCAAAGCATTATCAACACCTCTTTGGTAGACTATGTGAATGCAGTGCAAAGTCATTAGCAGAATGCCTAAGTTTGACTTAGACTAAATGGTTGGTAATGCCGATTTGCTCAATGCTAAAATAGGCTGAATGATATGCTAAAATGATTGGCAGTAAACCATCCAATCCTACAATATGATCTGCATGCAAATGATGACCCTTTGGTGGTACTACCATCCAGGGCTCACAGAATAGTTAGAAAATGCATTACAAAATAACATGATATGAGATATACTGCTGATATAAAATTCTAATTATAAAATCAGTCTGCTGCAATAACATAAATTAGTTCGCAAGACTCAAAATGAACAAGGAATATCATACCCAAAATGTGTATTCACTTTCACCAACCCAGCTAAGTATGACATTGAAAGTTGAAGAAAGAAACTGGAAAAGTGCTGATACAATTCTGTACTGTCCAAAATCAGACTTATATAATCTGAAAACACTTTGCAAACACCACTATAAGATGATCCAATAACAACAAACTGAAAGAAACTCGCTCAGTACTGAAATAACAGCTGATAAGGCACTCCAAACTACCTCAACCAAAACCCAGACACACTAGAACTGAACAATATCAAACTGCTAAGAGGAAATCAGACATGTACAGGTCTGATATGAAGCTGGAAAGAAAGAACAACACACCCAAAATCCATAGAAATCGCCAATAACATCAAACTCCAACTCCCCAACAAGTAGGAGCATCTACACTTCTCAAAAACAATCGTAAACTAACCCCAAACATATGAAAAATCTTCCTTAAATTTGTATGGCCAGCAAGGAACAATAGGAAGAAATTGCGTAACATGTCAAATCACATAAAAAATCTCTAGTAGAACACAATTAGAAATAACTTAACCTTGCAACACAAACTGAGAAATCTTCACTTTCAAAACAAAAGCAATCGCTAAATGAAATTGCTCCAATGGTTGTTAAGGATTTTTGTTCCCAATACCCAATATCTTCAACATATGGTGATTTCTGGATGAAATCACTCTATCTAGCTAGGAGGGTTTTCATCTTCAAAATTGGTATTCCAAGAGGGTTTTCGTTCTGAAGAAATATGAACTCACATTCTTACTCAAAAGAATGCAAATGAAATATGTAACCTTTCTTCTCAAGATCGAACCTCCTTTTATAACTTTTTCAAACTATTTTGGGAAAAAAAAATTGTGCTTTTTCAAAAAAGTGTTTTTTACTTTTTGTTGTTTTTTCGGAAAAAGCATTTTTTAAACTTTTTTATTACTTTTTCGAAAAAACATTTTCTCTTAATAAAATAAAGCGATTTTTTCGAGAATTATTAATTAAATATTACTCTTAATTCTCCATTTCAATGCACTTTTAAATTATAACCTTTAAGTCACTTGTACCCCATTCTTAGTGCTAACACTTATAGGTCCTCTTTTAGAAACATTTTGTGACGTAGGCCATCCTTCTTTAAAATAAATAAATAAATAAACATAAGTTGTCTTTATTATAAAGTCACCTTAAGACAACTTAAATTATTTACTTAATTACTTTTGTCCACACATCCCAAGGTCTTAGGAAAGTTGGTGCTCTCCAAGGATGTTGGAAATCTCTAAGAAATGTGGAATGCTCCTTGAAAGTTGAATTTGCACTTGGAAAAAACCATTGTATTCAACTCGATTGTTGGAACACTTGCTATTGTTAGAAAATCGTTTCGATAAAATTGACACTCCAAGAATTTTAGAACTTTCCAAGAATGTTGGAATGGAATGAAAAGGGGACATTACATTGTGGTACCATGAAACAACACTTATTTAGATTTAAGGCTAGGGGTGCTAATCTATACTGTTCCATTAACTCTACAGGGGCCTTTAGATGTGTTTCTTGGTCGTTGAAGATTGGTTAGATTTCTAAGAATGTGTTGAAATTTTCTCTAGACATTTTATCAAAGATATGGAGAATTATTCTCTAGAATGTTGTGGGAGTGTTGCATAGGACAAATGGCATTTTGTTATAGGTATACACTCCATCTTATACTACAAAAGTGGTCTTGAGTTTGTCTTCTCTGGCTATGCTTATTTGGTTGTACCTTGAGAATCTGTCCATGAAGGAGTAGATCTTATGTCTTGCTTGTTGGTGTGAATAAATGTCTTGTACCTAGTTAATTTACTTACTAGGAACTTAGGGGACATATTCACGTGTTAAGATTACTTAGGATTATAAGATTCCTTTTAGAAGTCTTAGTTGTCATATCTAGAACTTATCTTGTCCTAGGTTGTTATGAGTTAGTTGTCTCATATTATAGGATTAAGACACTTGTCGTGATCTTATCTAATCCTATCTATCATCTTGCCTTCATAAGCAAGGCATATCGTGTACATTTGCATATTCAACCATATTCAATCTTGCATTGTTGAAGCAAGTATTCTTGCCATTTTCTCTCTTGTGGAAGATATTTTGGTCTAGCAATTGTTCCTAGGGGTGTTGAGGAATCTCCATTAACTCCTACATGGTATTAGAGCTCCAGTGTTGCAGATTCCTTCCCAGATCTGAGGGTTTTGTGTTGACTTGAAGATTTTGTTGGGTGCATTTTGGGGTCTCAAGGACTAGACAATTGAATCCAAGGTGTCAAAGAAAGTTAGGTTTGCCTTTCGTTTTGTCAAATTTGGTTATGTTTTGGCCGATCTATGAAGGTTTCAATTTGAGGGTTTCAGTTGCAAGATCTGGAGGGAGCTGAAATTTCATGGCAGTTTTTGAGCCCAAACAAACCTTGCCATCGCATTCAGAAGGCCCAAAAACCTAATGATCGATTGTCAAAATGCAAAAATCAAACACTTTATCCTGGAGGCATCAGGGAAAATTTTGAAGGGGTTGATGAAAATTCGTACAATTGTATGACGAGCATATCGTACGGTGCCATGTCGCAAGTCTGTTGTTGTCAAATCGACATATTCTGAGCATAAAATCGGCATAAAAATGGTATATTTCTCTGGCGTCGTATCTGCATCATTTTGTTTGCATAGGTTGTCTTTTTAGATTGTCAAATTGTACGAATGGTTTTTTATTTCATAGGTTTTTATATAAAATAAAAATTTGTTTATTTTTTAAACCATCGACTGGTCACATCTGCCATGGACAAAGTTTTATTATATTAATAGTTGTTTTAAAATGCTGATTGGGGTTTTGGGTAGGCGTTGCGGCCCACCCGTCGCCCTTTCGCCTCCAATTTGTCGTCGAAAAGGGTGGCGGTACTTTTTGAAAACCCTTTGCATGTCGTGCGGTCATATGAATGACCAAGTTCCAATGCTCAGGAGCTAAGTTTTTGTGCCGAATTAGCCTTTAAATTGCTTGATTTGACCCCCTAGGCTCTAAAATAGGTTTTTATTTTTCAAATTGTCATAACTTTTGATCTAGGAGGCCAATTTTTTGAAACAAAATATTGTTGGAAAGCAAATTCTCTGAATTTTTCAGTGGTGTAGGTGTTTTGCAGAAATTTTGTTGTTTTGTGCCATTTCTTTAGGGATGAAGTCAGATCTTGCTCTTCAACATCCAAGATCATAACTTTTTGCTTCAAACTTCGATTTTCCCAATGCTTGCGACATCAAGAAGGTATTCAGGAGCACTACAATTCTATACACGCACTTTTTGTAGATTTGTTTCCAGAATTTTAGAATTTTAGTTTGAAGCTGATTTGGTACTTTTGGATACATTGTTGTAAATCTGCAAAAAAGTGTGTCAATTTGTTTGGGACAAAGGGGTTAATTTCTTGTATTGCGAAGGGAAATTTGTTGTTCCTCTATTGTAATTTCTGATTTTGTCATAGATTTGGCAAAAGTGGTACCCCTAACTCCATATAACTATCATGAATGGAAATTACAAATGGGGATGTTATTGTTAAAATTGAAGTTGCAAAGAATCACATTTGGCCAAGATCCAGAACCCGCAAGTGCTGTAGAAAAAAGAAAATGGTTTGATAGAAGGGATGAAGCACTTGGTGTTGGAAATGTTGTCATTGATGTCAAGAAGACAATTGGTATATTGTCATTGATGTCAAGGGGAAATTAATGTTCAGACGATACGAGGAAGTTGATGAGAAGATGGATGTTGGAAAGGAATTGTTAAGGAGATAATTAGTAATGATAATTAGAGCCTATCAACTGAAAGACATTTGGAGATGGTTGTTTGAGCTTACAAAAAAGAAAGCTCCTTGTATTATCTTTATAGACGAGGTTGATGCAATTGGAACCAAATGGTTTGACAAATGGATTAATAGCGATTATTGAGTATATGCATAGCAGACACCATTGCAACTGGCCTATCTGAGAAGCCGATGAGTATAGGCATCTTATTTGTCGTCAACACGTAAAGACAAAAACCTATAGGAGGGATTGTATATTCCCACTCATCGGGGCTTTCCAACAAATTGCCGAGACTCAAGTAAACACTGATGAAAGAGAATTGAGATTAAAATCCTAAGTGAAGAGATCGAGGGAACATAATAAATAGCCACGTAAAGAAAAGGATAAAATGAATAATGATTATCGGGCTACCTTCACTATCTAGCGGTTGCGTCGATCTTATGAGGAACGAATGTGTTTATGGAGTGCATCGACTAGTTAAGAGAAGGCGACGACTATTTGAGGAAAGAGTTAATGTCATCACCGGCCACGCCTAATCCAGGATTGCAATACATTTTGAAGAATATATGTTCCTAGCCACCAATGTGATTAGCTTCAAATCGTGGAGTTTTCTGCAAGCGGTGAATATTTTAATCACTGTTACAATTTACATTGATTAGTAAGTAACTAACATGGAAGCACTTGAGTTTAGAGGATCATCAATTAGTTATGAAGAATGGCTATTAACATTAACCAAATGAAGTTTGGAAAGACGTGTCCATTCAGAAGGATGTTCCTATCTAAGAAGTCACGCCCTTCCTTGTGAAGGCTTACAGCTGTAAAATATAATAATTAGGGTGAGAAGAAGAAATAGTAATAATGGATTTTATTGAACATTATTTGTGAAGTAGACGTGGAAGTAAAAGAAGATCCTTGTGCGTGTGTAAATGTATATCATCTGAAGATTAGAGAGTGTTGAGTAGTGTGTGATGGGATTTGATTGATGTAAGAATCCTAGTGATTCTCAACCCCGAAACCCTAACTAAAAACTTCTAATTTTGTTTGTTTTGATTTTTTTTTGTATTTTTTTTGGTGGTTTTTGATAAATAAAGAGAAAGCTGCAATTTTCTTAGTAAATGCTTGAAAAATTCACAAAAAATCATATGGCAATGATAATGCGTGGAAAATGTTTAGAACATAGAGGCGCACCACTTTATTAAATTTCCAAAGCCTTTTTAATAACAAAATTTGAACAATGAATAAAATATGACTTATTTAAGAGGAACCTGATGGCGGCTGCAACAGCATGAAAGATTGAAAGAATACAATATAGCTGACTCCTGATCTCAGATCTCCAAACTCAGAATGAAAAGAATCCTCCAGAAGGCCAAGGCGCACTGGAACCCTCTGCTAGAAACTGAAGCTGAAGGCGTTCCTTTCTGGAAAAGATAAGTACGGCCTTGAAGGTACAGATCTGTACGGCCTGTACAGCAGCAGCAAATAAGGATATAGTATGGCCCAATGAAAAGATACCAGATCTCTGTATAAGCAATCTCTGATAGGTCGCCCCTGTTGACTGATGAAATAACTCTGGATCTCCTTCCTGAAATCGATTCAATATGATCAACTGCAACTTCTGAATGAAGCCACCAAGAAGACAATCTTCAACTGGTATTGCACAGTCTCAGTATGTCAGATTCTGAAGAGGTATCATTCTCCAAAATCGAATCGTCTGCTGAAACCCTAGGTTTTGCAAACTCCAATGCTCAGAGCAAAATAGAAGACAAATTTGAATAACATATCATCATGGTTCGATTTGTCCTCAATGAATATAAATAGCTCCTTTTACAAATTCGACCCAAGCTCACCTTTTAATAATCATTTAAATAAAATGATCAAATTCGTCCTTTTGACTTAGGAGAAAAATAATAATTAAATGACGTCTCATTAATGAATAATAATTATTCATTATATCAAATATATCACTTTATTATAAAGTATTAAAAATACTTTATAATATACCATTTAATTATTAATATTTAAATATATTAATAAAGTGACTTTAATATAAAGTCAAAATATTAAATATTCAATAATCATTAAATACTCCTTATTTCCCCATCTGACCATCAAACTGAAGAACTGGGTCGACTCCGAGCCAACCAGCTGAACTAGGGGCCCTGCCCAAAATAGCAACTTCCGCCTGTCCGACTTTCTAAAAATAGAAAGTCTCTGAAAAACCATTCTGAAAGATTCTGCAAAGGCCCAATCTGAAACAACTGCAACACTGAAGCTACGAAACACTGAGCAACTACCTCAATTGATCCTCTGCACACATCTGTCAGCCTACGAGGATCGAAATGATAGGCTAACCACATATCCAGCTGCGCCGACTAGGATGGGGACATCACAATTGAACATTTTTTGTGTTGGAGTAAGAGGATGGAAAAATAGTAATAATGGATTTCATTGAATATCATATGTGAGTGGAATAAATGCCATATCATTGAAGCACAAGCAGATGTTGAAAGCTGTAAAAATAGAACAGCAGAGTATGGATTAAAAAGATATATCATCAAAGACAGCGAAGTGTTGGGTGTTATGAATTTTATTGAACATTATTTATGATAGAGAGAGGAAATAATCTGAATTGGAGTTGTATAAAATGAATATCATCTGAAGTATGATTTGAGAAGAGTGAGTATATAGTGTGTAAAAGAAAATATTATTGAAATATAAGCAAAGCAGATGTACACCAACAATCTCATATGTAGAACGGTAAAGGAAATACACTGAGATTTATGAAGGACGTTGCAGCAGATTTGAAAAAGAATCTGTTCCAATTCTGTAAAGAGAATATTATGCAGATAAAGAAGAAAGTTTTATGACAGGAATTTGTAGCATCTTTTATATGCAGGTTTGTGAAGAAAAGTAAGTTGATATTCAAAGAAGTTTATGTGAAATTTGAAGGAGATCGAAGAACAAGATTTGTGAAAGAAATACAATCAGAATAGTGAGAAGGAAACCATGTTCACCATCAGTTAAAGGGAAGATCATCAAATAAAGATTGATGGCAGATTTGTAAGAAGAGTGTTTGACCAGAATTGTCCATCATCGGTTGAGGAAGCAACATTAAAGGTGGAGTATTATTCTTGATATTTTTATCTTTGCTAAGTTGGTGTGTGGCAAGTGGGGGTTGGTGCCTTCGGTAGGTTGGTGCTTACAAACATTAGGGGTTGGTGCTCCCTGTAGGTTGGTGCCTACTAAATCAAAATTAGGGGTTGATGCTCCTTGTAGGTTGGTGCCTACTAAATCAGAATTAAGGGTTGGTGCTCTTTGTAGGTTGGTGCCTGTTAAACTACAAACTGGTGATTCAAGGAGGTTGGTGCCTACATTCATTGTAATTCGTATTGTGATATTCTTGCATAGTTGATTTTGTGTTAGAGTTTGAAGTTGATAAAAGTTGAGAGGGTAAAAGTTTGTTGATATACTGATTCACCCCCCGCCCCCCCTCTCTCAATATATCTTTGTGCTCTTCACTTGATACTCTTCTTTTGTCCATTTCTCTAGATCTTAGATATCATGTTGCATCTTGTGCACATCCTAATCAAATTTGGACTATCTTAGAGGATCTCTTTGGTGAGCCAGATAAAATGAGGAAATTTAAGTTGGAGAATGAACTAATGAGTCTTAATCCTTCAGATTTTGACAATATCCAAGACTTTTTCTCTAAGCTCAATTCTCTTAGACTACAACTATCTAATTGTGGGGTCACAAAAGATGATGAATAGTTGATTCTTTCTATTCTTGCTAAGCTTGGTCCTGAGTATTCTATGTTTGTTTCTACATTTTATGCTACAATGGATGCCCTTGGCAATGCATAGAAAATGCCTTATCTTGATGAATTGGCAGCTCAACTCACAAGGGAAGAAGCAGAGTTGGCACACATGGCCACATTGAAGTCTTCCCAAACTCATGCTCTTCTTGCAAAAGATTCAAAGGCTTCAAGTGGCAAAGGTAAGCAGCAAAATAAGGACCTCAAATCCAATGAGCAAGGTAACAATTCACCTTCACATAACACTCCTAAGTCCACTCCCTCTTCTCAAGAGGATATTGTAAAAGGTTTGGACATGATGAGCATAGATGTTATGAAAAGAAGATTGATGAACTCACACACCTTCAAACGAATAACATACAATTCCCCTCATTAGTGTCTTCTACTTCTTCTTCCACACCTCAATCGGCAGCTCCATTTTTTCAGTCAAGGAATATAGGATCTACAACTAGGCTACACAAAATGAAAGGACAAGCAGTCTTGGCCTCTACTAGTCCTGAATGTAATAGATGGCTTCTTGATTCAAGGGCATCTCATCATATGTCATCATCTATGGGAATTTTCTCTTCTTTTGAGTCTTGTAATTCGCCTCATATTTTGATGGGTAACAATACATATATGAAGGTAAGTAGGAAGGGTTCTATTGACATGGGGGAGGGCACTTTTAATGTACTTTGTGTTCTTTCCTTGTCCACTAATCTCCTTTCTGTTTATCAAATTACTCATGGTGGAAAAGGTAAAACAGTTGAATTCGTTCTTGATAGAGTGTACATAAGGGACTTGGAAACTAGGGATATCATTGCTATCGGGATGGTTGATCATTCATCTCGTTTGTATTCCTTTTCTCATTTTGCTTCAGAAGAAGATGATGTTCCTTTGACTGCATATCACACTCCTTCATTGAGTGTGAATCATGTTTGTGAGGAGAAGTTTGGTCATCTAAACCTTGGTATTCTAGAGACTAGTGTTTTAGCTTCCTACTTCTCCACCTCCTGCTTGTTCAAGTAGTAGTGCTTCTATTTAGCAGGATAATAGTTTTTCCTATCTTGCTTTGCGGGATGAATACTTGGCAGGTATTTCTAATTTATTTGTGGAGTCTCATACCGCAGATTTGGAGGACACACTTGAGGGGGTTTCTCTCCTCTTTGATGACAGTTTCAACACAACTGTTATCCCATCTTCTTTGTCTTTGGAGATTTACATTCATGAGTTTCCTCATTCACTCGACATGTCATGTTTCTTGGTTGAGTTTGACCATGATTATGTTGTGGCTTATCCAAGCTTGGGAACTCCTAATCAATTTTCAAAGACACACATGTTGAGACTTCATTCTTCCTCATTTCATTTGGAGATGGAGTGACTTCTTCATCAACCTATGGATTTGTTTCTTCCTAAGGTAAGATGTGTCACTTGTAGACATTGGATCATGTTTTATTTTTAGGCATTCTTCATTGGCATTGGAGCTTCTTTATGGGGTGGATATCTTGTCTCTCTTTTTCCCTCTAATGGGCGGAGAGGGGGCGGGGTTCATTAATTGTATATACATGATGGATGTAGTCCTTGTGGGGTATCACTGAGTCCTCCATACATCATCTTGTTTGTTTCTTTTTTCTCTTTTGGAGAGGAGTTTTGTCCTATTTGGCTTTCTCTTTTTCTTAGTTCGTGAGAGATTGCATTGTAAATGGGTACCTAACATGGCCTTGTAGCCAAGATCCATTGTCATCTTCATAGTCATTTTGCATAGTTTGCATAATAATCTTCTCCCTAAGTTGCACTTAAGGGGGGGTGTTGGTGTAAATAAATTTTTTGTACCTAGGTAATTTACTTACTAGGGACTTAGGGGACATATTCACATGTTAGGTTTATTTAGGATTCTAAGGTTCCTTCTAAAAGTCTTAGTTGTCATATCTAGAACTTATCTTGTCCTAGGTTGTTATGAGTTAGTTGTCTCATGTTATAGGATTAAGACACTTGTCATGATCTTGTGTAATCCTATCTATCACCTTGCCTTTATAAGCAAGGCATCTCATATACATTTGCATATTTAGCCATATTCAATCTGGCATTGTTGAAGCAAGTATTATTGCCATTTTCTCTCTTGTGTAAGATATTTTGGTCTAGCAACTGTTTTTGGGGGTGTTGAAGAGTCACCATTAACTCCTACATTACTACTTCTTTAAGAATGTGAATGGGATTGGAAACGGATTCTTAATAGTGATAGATTAAGGCTTAAAAAATTTACACATTTTGATTTGCTTGGATTCCTTTTTCAATGAAATGACTATATTGGTGAGTATTCCTGCTTGTTGCACATGTGTCTTAGGTTTGATCCCAAACAACAACGCCAAATGTTTACTTGCTAAATGGATTAAACAATTATTTAATGCACAATAAAATGGATCATAAACATAAAAGATTCATCTAAGAACAACATAGTAATTCAAAAGAGATCTCAAATGATATAACAATTGCTTTCTTTATTCATTCAATGCTCTTATACAAAATTGGAGATAGGGAACAATTCCAACAGCATAATCCCTTCTTTTGACCACAAAAGAACTATATAAAATTGTTGATGGTTGCCAAGGAATTCCAATCATTGACAAGTACCAAAACTAATTTAATCAGCTGATTAGAAATAACCACACTCGTCGACTAATTGAAAGTACAAGATAACTAATATGTATTTTATTCTATCGACATTCTACTTTTACAGTTTTGAAATTTTTATTATTATGAGTGATTTGTCATTGCTAATTTTACATGAACATATGACCAATGAAAGCAAAATATGATTAAAACTAGTTATTAATGAATGGTGAAATTTGAAAATACTAATTAACTTGAAGTACATCATAGGCCCTTTGAATTGGAACAAAATTATAATGGTCATTGAGTTATCATGCATGACCATGATTTGGTGATATAGACCCCAAAAAATTATATTTTTCTTTCAAGAGAGGTAAAGTGCATTTATGCTTTGCTGACTTGGTGTCTGTTAAACTACACATCAAGAATGGTTAGTCGGAAAACTAGAAAAAGTGAAAAATAAAAATAAAAACATGTAAACATTAAACTCTTTAACACTTCAAAATGCTATATATTTCATTTGCAAGCCCAAGCAAGGAGACAAAAAGATAATTGAAGCAAAAACCAACAAACATATTTGCATCAAACATAGTTAGGGCCTAATAGTTGTGTTTTACGAAGCGTTTGGAAGTCTTCGAGCTTGGTTAAAAGCTATAAAATTGTAAAAAATAACATACACCATGAAGGTCTGTGTGGTCTCAAACATAGTTTGCAAACTTAGACTCAAAGAGTACTTGGTAAGCCAAAAAATTTTGACTTGAAGAGTATTCGGAAAAAACTCAACAAAACTCAACACCTTAAAAAACACTTAAATTTTTGAAAAAAAACATAATTTTTTGAAAAAAAACATGATTTTTTGAAAAAAAAAATAAAAAATTATGCAAAATATAGCTATAAAATATGTCAAATGAGTTTGGTCGGGTGTAATGTTCCCTTCTTAGGCCTAATTAGTTCGAAGATGGTTACCCTATTTCTTGTGTTCTCGTGGGCTAATTGGTAAGGCGAGGGGGACTTCGAAGATCTTGAAGGATGCAATTTCAAAGTTACATGGTTTTTATTATTGACAATGAGCTTTGTGGGCAATATTGATTTGAATGACACTCTTTGAAGTGTTTTCTAACTTTTGGGGTGTTCTCCAAACTTCTTGGAGAGCATGTCTATTTATAGTAAATCACCAAAATGGTTTCTATCATTCTCCTATTGCCTCAGTATCATTATGGCATGGTCAAATCTGGATTCCGATGTGTTTTGGGATTTTTCCGCAACTTGGGGTGGAATAATTAAATTATTCACTTAAGTTGTAATGTTTTATTATTATTTTTGATAACTTAAGAGTAATATCTTTTTGAAAAGTTATTTTAATTCCCCATTTGGATGCCTAGGAGGAATAAGGGGGTCTTGCACATGAAAAAGGTTTAATTTATTTTTAAAAGAGAATATGATGGAAAAGGTGAATTAATTAATTATTTTAAATAGGAGTTTTCCCTCCCAAACTCTATATGAGGCATTAGGGTTCATTGTTGCATATGTTGAAGAATGATAATGTTGTGCTGTCGAAATGGCTTTGGTTATCTACAATCTTTGAGGACGAAATCCCTCCAATATTTCTGGTTTTGGAATTGCAAGATATTCCCTAGCTAGACTAGTGTGATTTCCAGCCAAAAGTCACCGTTGGAGCTGATTTGAAGTTTTTAGTGTTGGCTTTCTAGTATGGATTGTTTTGATGTATTCTAGTTTGCAAATGCTTTGATATGACTTTCTCTTAGTTGCAGATTACAAAGTGTGAGTTTCTTGAAGTTTTATGAATGTTGGCCGTACCATTTCTCCTTGTTGGCTATATCCTTCTGTATAGAACCGGACCAATTTTTTTCCGATTTTTGAATGCAATTACAACAACATACAAAAGGCACCCGTTAGGGTTAGATAAATCAAACCAGCAGTTACAATATAACTCTTGGCCAAGAATGCGCACTCGATCTCAACAAGAGAGAGGCTGTCATATGGCAAGAGGATCGTCAGTACAATAAATCAGAACTGCAACTGAAAGTAACTCAACACCAAGTATGTGCTACTCAAACCAGAATGGAATGAGGCGACCATATGATGGAGATTTAAAGAAATACAAATGCAACTTCGAAATAAACTCAACACCCAGAATGTGCTTTCAAACCTGGAGTGGGAATGGAGCTACCATAGGGCGGAGATGTAAGATATTACAATGCAATTCAACTGTAGATAGGCGGCAAGCCAGCCTCTTCCACTTATCCAGTGGGCATTACAAGTATGATAAAGCAGGACTAAGAAAATGCTGACAGTACTACTGTGCAGCTTACAATGTATTGAAGAGTGCCTGCAAGATCAAGGATTAGAACTCCACAAAGTGCTGCAATAGTAAATATATCTTCCAATAGATCAAATATGAATTCCTAACACCCACCCTTCACTCATACACAATTTTCTCAAGTTTGATATGATAGACCAGCAACATGAATATCAGAACCAGCAACACAGAATCCTCCCAAAATGCTCATAGCTCACTCATTTCTAACCCAAACAACTTCAAATCTGATGCAATAGACCCTCAAAATGATGGCGCCTAGTTTAGTAATGAGAAAGGGCAGCTAAAAGTGGCTATTAATTAATGGCACGGATCCCAAAGCACTCCAGAAAGTACGGCTTTCAAGGAATGACGAATTTGCTTTATAAAATTAGAAACTTCATTAAAAATCCCACAAATTTGCAAGTAAGGTCGCCCCAAGTAGAGAAGATGATATGACCAACACCCAGAACAATATCTTTTTTTATTTTTGATATATGAATGAAACTTCGAATCAGCTATGATATTCAGCAACTCCAGAATATGACAGAAAATGCAAGTACTCAGCTACAAAATGCAAGATCATCAAAACAATGCAAAACCTCACTACAAATTCACTCAAAACAAGCAAACCTCTCTACTAGGTGCTATCTCTCAAGCACGAAGTCGAGCCCAAGCTAGGAGGCATTCATTCCTCGAAGCAATCCAGCAACCATTTCGGCAGCATAACAATACTCAAGATATCAGATGCCCAAATGAAGACCCAAGCTCACCTTTTATAACTTTGTGAAAACTCTCCAGAAGCTTCTAGAAACCCTAATTTTCAAATTTGAAGTAACTCCTTTTCCCTCCAAAGTTGGCGTCTCATTTCTCAAGGCAATTTAACTTTTAATTTGAATTAATCTTCTCCTCAAGATGGGCGTCCCTTTTCAAACATTGATTTTTGGACCTTAGAATATAATAAAATATCTCCATGAGGCGCCACCCCTCAAAATCCCCCTTTTATGAACAACTTAAAGTTGCCTCACTAGGCCAAGGGGTCTCAATAATAAAATATAACATTAAAGTATAACATTTTAAAATCAACTAGATGTCTCACCAAAAATGCTTTCCAAGGTCAAGATTGATCAAACCAACTGAACATACTGAAGATGAGAGCCAACCAAGCCGAAGTCAACAGGACCACTGCCAGAAATAGAATTTACTAAAAATAGTAAATTCTCGAAAGTGCTCAGAATGCCGAACCAAAACCACCAACGCGAAGCTCTCAGAAAACCTAGAAGGAATCCGCAATCCAAGTTCAGCATTTCCAAGTGCAAGCTCCGCAAAAGGGCGAAAACGTCCCCCAAGAAGTTTGGAAACCCTAATTTCGAGCTTCTGTTTAGCCTATGAGCTTCCAGAAATAGGCTAAATCCAAATGAAGAGCGTAGGGCTAAATTGGGGACATTACACCTTCAGATGAACATTGGAGGCATTGCTGGAAGAGTTGAGGTCTGAGATTAATTGCAAAGTATTTCCTATGCTAGGCAACCAGATTGGAGGAGTTGGCAGGAGTAAACCTAAGTTTTGAATTTCCTATGACCAAGTTGCCCTCCCAGGAAGGTCGAACCACTGCAGGAAGGGGTTTGAATGTTTATATCTGCTATTTGTGGGCATGTTGATGGCTGTTGTTCATTTCTAGGGAGGCACCTAGATGGCTGGGTGAGTTTCCATGTGATAGGAGGTTGTCAAAAGAGTTCAAAAATTTACAAATAATTATCTACCTAGCCGCCCTTGTTCTGTTCAGCCTCTATTTTTAGCAGCAGTAGGCCTGTAGCAGCCTTTTCAAGTGAAGAAGAGTCCTTTTTCAATGTCCAACTTCAGCTCTTAATGAGGTATTTTGATATTTCTTCAAGTTGGGTGACTGGTTTAATCATTTAGCAACATTTGGGGGTGATTTCAATCAGTTTCATTTCATATTTTTAATTTTAACAACAAATGCATATTTTGGATTGGGAGATTTGAATGAGCTAACATTGTAACACTGAGTGGTAGTACCACCAGTGATTTTCTCTTGATTATTTGTTGTTACTCACTCTACTGCGTAAGTGGCCCTTGTTACTCACCGGATTGAATAAGTGGTTCCTTAGTACTCACTCATCGCTAAAAAGTGGAAGAGCTTACTTTGCATTTCATATTTGTATATGCTTTCCCACTGCAAAGTGGAAGTGCCTATCTAACCTCGCTGGACAAGTGGATGTTACTTTCAGTTGCTTCATTTCAAGTACAATTGTAATCCCGTATACCATATGCTCTCACCTCGCCTACACTGGGAACTTGGTGATCAGAAAGTGGAAAGGAAAGTTGCGTAGCATTTTCATTTTGTTTGAGCTAACAAGTTTTCAAAAAAAATTAAGGGTGATTATTACATGGGGGTCTGGGGGCAATGCCCCCAATGGGGTTGAGGGGTAGTGCCTCCAACAGTCGCAGGGTTTGGAGCAGAGCCCTTTGCGTGTTCCCTATTGCAATATAGGGTAGGGTTGAGGGGTGTATCCCCCGCCACCAAGCCCAAATGAAGACCTTCAAAACAACATAAACCTTCATGGTGCGCACCATTTTCATAATTTTTGAAAAGACCAAAAATCAATTCTTATAAAGCCTAAAAAACAAAGTTTTTGTAGTACCTAACCCACGTTTTTTTCCCTAAATTTTGACATGTTATTGATGCCATGAGTTAAATGGAAAACTTTCCGAAATTTTGACAAGTGTCAGCAAGTACTCACCAAAAACTTGACGAGTTTTAAAAAAAACTTTGTAAGAAAGCTTGGCAAATAAACCTCACCAAAACTTGTGGAGCAAAATAAATGGCAAGTACTCAACAATTCGCTGAGTATGCAAACTATGGTCTCAAAGGATTTAATTTGGGATTGGTGGCATAGACTTGGTTGGTGGTTGCCAACCATCAACCCCGTTGGGAGCTGTCATCTCTAAACCCTTGATTGGGCCATATTGTGTTATGCCCTTACTTCCATAGTGTATATGGTTATGAATAGTCGGCTTGTGACTATCTTAACTCTTAATTAAGTCATATTATCATTAGTATATTGTTATTTAGTTGTTTAGGTCGGCCTAAGACTTATATAGGGTTATCTAGGTCGGCCTAGATGATATCCTAGGCATAAATAGGTATATATAGGAGGTTGTGAGTCTTATTTCATCATCATGTTGTGAAGTGTGTTCTCATTAGAGATATTTGGAGGTTTGCCCCCTTGAAGTGGCTTGTTATTTTCAGTTATTATCAAGTATTTGCAGCATATTTCATATCATATTCTTCTATTTTGCAAGTTATTTCATAACAAGTGGTATCAGAGCATGATCTTGGCACCGTAGAGGCAAGGTTTTTTCTCAATTTTGGAGGCAATTTTGGGAAGAGCATATCTTTCAGATTTTGGCACATCTATCAGCTCAATCTGAATAAGTTTATTACTCACACACATCACACGATAACCAAGTACAGATTCTCTACTTGAAGGCAAGGTGGCACAACTATCATCTCAATCTGAACAAGTTTATTGAACACAAAACAAATTTTATCTAAGTAAGGAAAGAATTCACCATTATAATTGCATGAAACCCTATGTGGCATAACAATTCATTATAACAACAAAAACGCATGAACAGCTACAGAACGAGCAATATTGAGGGCAAGGTAGGCACATGTAATGTCCCCTTCTCATCAGTGATCAGCTTTGCAGTTCATCAGTCTATTCCGGAACCCGTAGACTGGAATGAGGTGAAAATTAGGGTTTCTTGGGCTTGGATTTCTGTGGCATTCATATTATTTACTATTTTTAGTAAATGCTAGTTGTGGCAGTTGCAGTTGTCTTTTCTTAATCCTTAGCAGTTGGAGCAGTTGTTATATTTTGGTTTGGTCTTCAGTTGGCAAAAATATTAAATTAATGGCATTTTGTTCTATTTCACTGTTGACCCCCACCTTGGCCTAAGGAGTTAACTTAAGTTGTTTTAAAGTGGGGCCATGAAGGGTACGCCCTCATCAAAAGTTTAATTATTCTTTATTCAAATATTTCCTTATCTTGAAAGTGGACGCCACTTTTATTATTTTGAATAAAGTGTAATGTTTGAAGGCTTTTTGGGATGCCACTTGAGAAGTTGACTGGTCTTTGAGAATTGGAAGAGTCTCTTGTGTCTTTTGAGCTGCTTCTCAGGCGATTGAAGAGTCTTGATGAGTTCTTATTTATTGAAGGTCTTTGCTCCAGCATTACATCCATCAATTACCTTACTGTTATGCTGTCAAAATGACTATGGACATTTTGCTATTGCTTCGAGGATGCTACCTCCTAGCCCTTTCCCAATTTCGTGTTTGAAATACAACACCTAGTTGGAACAATGCTGCTTCTCACATCAGACTAGCAGATTGAGCAACAAAGGTTGAGAATTTTGGTGAATTCTACAGTTTTGAATTTCCTGGTTTTGCTACAGCTGAAGCTGTTTTCTGTTCATATCTTGTGGAGTGATTTTTATTTAGCTCTGGGTATTTGAGCAATCAAATTGTTGACTTGAGGCGCCATCTTCCACCAAAAATCAGAATTTAATTTGAAGTTGCTGATTTTATCTTGAAAAATCGATTTTCTCAAGGGGCCGTACCATTTAGAGCTGCATTGGGATTCGTGCCAAATAAATTAGAGACTTTGGTGGCCGTTTCTGGATTATAACTTGGGCGCCAGACTTGTAAGGAGCATTTGCAACTTATTTCACGTCATTCGGAGAAGAATTGAGTGAGTTATGATAATTTCATTGATTCTCACAGTTGCAGATTGAAATTTCCAGTTTACTGTTTTTATATCAGATTGTTGAAGTTCTGATTTCTGATTCATTAGCAGCTGTTAGAAAGTTAAAATATCATTGAAAAACATCTATTAATCTTGTGTATGAAGATTACTATATTTCCTATGTAATTTGCAGCTTATTCCACATTGTACAAACTGTAAACAGTAGTACTGTTCCAGTTTAATTTGCTGCAATTTCTTTCTGTTTCTTCTCACATAAGTCCCCTGGATGGTTTACCGCCAGTGAGGTTAAATTGATTGTAATATCTTATACCCACTCATAGTGGTGAATCCCCACAGCATTGTGGATGCCCGCCGCAGCGGATGAATTGCTTTTATTTGTAATCTTTTCCCCCCACTGTTTGGTGGTAGTGTGGAATTGTTTCTCATGGCTGGTTATCCGCCTAACAGTTCATAATTTCAATTTCTTAGACTCCGTCATATGTTAGCACCTCGCCCTCAGTGGGATCTTGAGTGCACATTCTTGACGTTGAGTAGTTCTTCCATTCAAGTTCAGTTTCTTCAATTCAAGTTCAGTATCTTCCATTCAAGTTCAGATTTTTAATTTGAGGCTAACGCTAATCCAATCATCTATTGCTGGTTATTTTGTGTTACTTCTTCGAAAAAATTGGTTAGCATATTTCAGCACAGATATATTTCTCTCTCGGCAAAAGTTATGTACAAATGAGAAAACTCTTATTTATAGACATCGAAAGGTGTAGGGAACCCTAAAATCACCTTGAGTCAACTACGCCTTGCAATGCATGCAAGATTTATTGCTAAACCCTAATAAAGCAAACTATACAGTTAACTGGAAAACTACCATCAGTTAACCGAAACATCTAATCTAAAAATGGACAATGTGCAAGCATGCATGTCCTTATTGAAAGCAAGTTAATTGGAACACTACCATCAGTTAACGTAAAACCTAAATACAACTCCAAGTGAATAAAGATAATCCCAGAAATAGACATGCATGAGATAAGACAACGAGTTAACTTGAAAAGGTAACGCCAAGTTTAACTCCTGTGTGTAATGTCTATTCTGAGAGGTGGGAACTGAAGTCAACTTGCTGTGATCTCGAGCAACCAATCCCTCAACGAGATTGTTAACTACATCAGCATCTGAATGTCAGCAACTTGAGCACTTGGCAATCCTTGCACACTCAAACTAGCATTTCACTGACTGGTAACTTTGGCGGCTCCGTAACTGAAGTGATGGCCATTATCTCTTCTGCAGCTTGATGCCTCTGACGCTTCTCCTTAATGAAAGAGTGTTGCATGACGAAACTGCTGCACACGCAAAATTCCAACGGTATCAACCTTCTAAACCGGCTTTGGAAGACAATCGGCCATACGAGGCATGCAACCATGTGGACTTGAGTGACTACGCCTGTCAACCCTTCAAATGCGCTTGATACAAATCGGTGTCAGCTTTTCTGACGAAATCATGAATTAAGACCGATTTGGTCTTGAATTTAGTCCGCGTGTACTGCACTCTGAAAAACTTGCCTATTGACTGTGAACACGGCTATATTCTGACAACTTTTCTGGAAAACTAAAAATAGCCTGCTGAGGCTAAAAATAGCCTTTTGAAGAGTTATTTTCGGCGAAAAATCTGAGATATGGGTTTTGTCCAGAAAAAGATTCTAAGACAACCCAGAACATCAGAAATGTGAAAATCTGACTTCTACTCAACCACCATGCAAAGAGATTTCAGTTGAGAAAATTAGAAACTCAAGAATGAATGTTCTGAAGTTAAAAATTTCTGAAAAATCAAACGCACGATTTTAATTCGAGGAAGTTATACAGAAATGATCCAGATATTGGGACTTGTCAAATTCGCCAATCTCAGAAACATGCGAATTGAATTGTGAGAGAAATTTGAGAATCAAGGAGGAGAAAAACGTTTTTTATATGTTCTTCTTCTGTGAAAACCACCCTTTATTCTTCAAATTTGCTGATGAATGTGAACCAAAACCTGCAAAAAGAGTTCTTTGATGAAATCGCCCTTGATTGCTGTTGAAGAATTCGCCTTTGTCTTGAGAAACTACGATTTTCCTTGACGCTGAATGATTAATAAATGATGGCGCCATGTTTAAATAGAGAAAATTCGCACCATATTGTTCATTGCAAAATTTAAAACCTTAACCAAAAGAGAAGGCCTCTGATTGGACCCCATCTAGTTACACTGACACTAACTTGAAGTCCGCAAATAAATAATAATAAAATAATATTTATCATGCAATTTGAAATCCCAGCACAGAGGGCGCCAACTTTAGAAAATCGCCATTTTATGCTTAAATATGCAAGAATAAATATTAAATATTATTTTAATCCAGTTGACAAACCATATGAAGCTTTAGGATTCACCGGCAAACTTCACTGATTTCAAAAAGTCTTCATTTGACCTCATAGGTGTCTATTTGCTCAAGATATTACACTTTTTATTAACTTCCTACTTTGTAGCTGACTACAAAGTTACAACTGGCCATCTTCGACACTGATTTCTGAGTGATCGGATGATGCTGAGACTGAACTGAGATATTCATCGCGAAGCCTGCAGAACAAAGAAGAAACGTTTGCTAGGAGTCGTCACTGCAAAATCCATCATTTAACACCTCAAAAAATTAGGCGCCCTTGATTAAATTCATTTACAGGTACCAGACTTAACCATTTTCCCAAACTGCCATCTGACGATTCAAACGGCTGTTGATAACGAACGGTGAACCCTGTTGACAGGCAACCGAGCTCATTGCATGACTGGAGATATTCCACATCCAACGAATATATGCAATGCATATGAAAAATGCATTAAGGGCCTGAAAAGTAAAAGCGCCCCTGAGCTACAGGTGCACTGACACCATTTTGACGAACGTGCAACTCTCAACCAGATGCCCTATTTTGACCTCTGATATCTGGAGCTGGGATGGCCTGATTTGAGCACCATCTATCTCAACGCGTAGCTAGAAGGACATACGAGAGACGTTTCTAGAGGTGACAAAGCAAGAAAACTACTTCTAAGACCTCAAAAATACAAGTGCGTTTTTTATTTAAAATATACGCTCCATACTTAGCCATTTTCCAGATGTCTTCACTTTTTAGCATTTCGCCAGACCTCGCACGTATGAGCGTTTGCCAAATCCCGAAGTCTGACGGCTGAGCTCGTTCAATAGATAAAGTAATTATGCTCAAATCATGTGAAGACTTCGAATGTGAACAACCTCATTTGACAGGCCTAAAGGCTAGGCGCCTCTGGTCTACAGAAATACACTGAACATTTTATGCCAGTCCGCCCATGAAATTATGTGCTTGGTAGATTCCTTGCCACGATCTATCAGAATGTCGGATTAACAGGCAACTTGGTGCATCGCGAAGCTGGACTGGAATAGCACTGATGTCAGGAAGACCTCATCAGCAAACTAGATCATTTCAGAGGTCATTTTGGAAGGCGCCCCTAAGCTACAGGTGCACTGGAAAAGCAATGAAGAAGCTCAAAGATGTGAAATCGCTTTATAAGCTCATCTTCTGACGTCGACTGCCGAAGCTCTGAGACTCGGATGACTGCGTTTGATAACTCGTCGGATAAGCAGACTAGTCGCGAAGAGATTGACTACATCAATCATCAAGAATACCAAGATCTAACACCTCATTAAGAAGGGCGCCCTTAAGCTATAGGCGCGCTAAGGCTGGAAAAGGACAAGCCTCTACATTCTAGATTTTTGGAAACTTCAACTTCTGTTGCCAGTTACCGGAGTTACGGGCCTCGGATAACCTCGCAGAATAGCTCATCGGATAGGCAGACTAATTCTGAAGAAATTAACTATATGCATGAGCATTAATCACAAAATTTAGGCCTTCAAAAAGAAGGGCGCCCCTGGGCTACAGGTGCGCAATTCTGTTTTTCTTTGAGAAATCTTCAAAAGCTGACCACTGGAATCTTCATCTTGATCATTGAAATGACCATAAAAAGTATAAGTGTCGCCGTGAAACGCTCCTCCACCGTGAAATGCTTTGTCCTGAGTCTCTGATTCAGGTTCTGATCAATGGAACTGCCTTTGACTGACAAAACATTAACAAAACTCTATGCTTGATATTGCCCAAAAACTGTATTTGACATCATTTTAGCAAGGTTTAGACTACTTTCATGCAAAATGCCTTGATGAAGCAAAAAATTTGGTTTGGGTACAACAGTATCTTGTTCCTTAGTAGATCTCCTAAAAACTATTAGTGTTTTAATGTCTTTTCCAAGACAACACAAAATGGAATAGTGTGTGAGGATAAACCTCTCCTCAAATTCGGAGAGGAATCTCCTTGAAATTTAAACTAAATCTAAACCTAATGTAAACTAACCTTAAACTCCAAACTATAGATAAGATATATAGATATCAACACTATACAATAGCTTATTAGACGGTTTTGCATTAACTAAATGACTATCTTCTTTCTCTTCTTCAAAGAATGGATAAGAATTGCTCCAAGAATAGAAAGAAAGTAGAAAGAAAGCTTCTGGATGAAAGCCATTTCAAATCTCAATCACATCTGCTAAAAAGCAAGAAACTGTGTCCCGGTTCGGTGCATCTATCCCATCAATAGCAAAGCTGCGTTTTTCCAAGATATCTTCTCCATTTGCAATTGATCTCAGAAAATCTTTGACCTCATTGGCCGCTTTTTCAAATCTTGCTGACATCATGGCAAGGTGATTCATTCTACTACCAACTGTATTGCTGCTATCACAACTGCGAGCAACACTCTGAAATTGAGCTTGCACTTCATCAAGCCCGACGTAAGAACCATCTTCAAGACTGTACTGAGAAGGAATCTCTGTGACAAACTCATTGATGAAAAGAAGAGCTTCGATCACCCTTTGTCTGTAGGCAATAAACTCCTCGGATATCCTCTCGTAGGTTTTAACTTGAAGACATGACGCTCTATCCAAGCAAGGATCTCCCTCATGTTCTTTTGAAGCCGCTGAACCATAGGCTGTATCCAAATCAGCAATGGTGATTTCATGCCTTGGTTTCACCTCAGCCACTGATTGTTCAAACCCTTGGATACCTTGACGTAGTTCATGAGCATTTTCTCTCAACTGAAACATCCGTGCCAAGATCTCCTTTCCTTTGACAATGAAACTCTCGATCCACTCTTGAGTTTCTTTCCCATAAATGACCAACTGTCTCAACTGATGATGATCAGTTGGTGTCTCTAAAACCTGGGACAGCAGCTGGGTAGCCTGTGAAGTACCTTGGACAAGGTTTGAAATGAAGAGCCCGAGTTGTCGTATTTCAGCCTTGAGGGCTGCTTTGTCTTCCCCATCCTTGAGTACTCTTTCCTGAAGGCTTTTAGACACAACTCTAAACAAACTGACATTTGCATGTCTGGTGTTTTTACCAAGGTTAGCCTTAACCATCACGAAGTCATCCATATCAACTTCATCTCTGTTCTTGTCCTTTGGGGGTAATGCAGTCTCCATGACTATCTCACCATTAGGATTCCTATCAAAGTGAACTTGCTTCTTTGCTTTCTTCTTAGGAGGTTCTTGATAAATGTTATCAAGGTCATCAAAATTCACCTGATATGAAGGTCTTCTTCTTACCCTTCGCAAGGAGTTCTCAAGCCAAGACACGATAGTATCTTTACTAACTTTCTTAGGAGGTACAATTGCAATTTCTTCATCATCTTCAATATCTAGGTCAATGTGGATTGGTGAAGTCCCTGTTAGTGGTATAGAATCGTGTGCTATGTGCGCTTCTTCTGTCTCCTTTTGAGGTATAGGCTCTTTTGGAGGAGCTTCTGCTTCAGCCGTTGATGGCTCCTGTATGATTATACCTGAGAAGTCTAGGCTTCTTACATTTTTGGTTGACTTGCTGCCCTTCACACCATCTTGCTACTGACTTACGCCTTTCCCTTTTGATTGTGCTCTAGAAGAGGAGGGAAGTGATGGCTGTAGCCTTGGTGGCTCTGCTGCTGGTATGGATTTCTTCCTTTTGAGAACTAGGAAGACCTTGCTATGTTCGAGGACTTGCCTCGTCCTTTCTTTGACTGAGAGGGATTCCTTATTAGCCCAGTTGACTTGAGGAAAGGGCTGATCTTCAATTCTCTTCCGGGCATACATTGGGAGTAACACATCCTCATCATCATCTAACAATCCTTCGATATCCTCTGATAGGCAGTCTTTCATTTGATGAAGAGTGAACCTGCTGTAACTACGCCTCCGCACCTCGAACTCATTTGTACAATTGGCCCAAAAATCTTCAAGGGTGGATATGTGAGCATAGTTTCTCTCAAGTCGGCCAACGTAGATGCCATGAGGGTCATAAGATCGTTTCTCGTTGTAAGGCTTGAGACCAAGTTTGTCTAACTCACCTCCCATTGTTTTAGCATCTGCTGCTGTCCTGCATGTATAGATTCCCAGACCTAATGGAAAATTGAAGGCGGGTTTCTTTCTATTCCTAAGATTGCGTGAACATCATGTGCTTGCCTTAAGAACTCCATGAAGACAACTTCGTCTGATGGGTACCTTGGTAGCATGAGTGGGGCACCGGAATAGCCATAGACTCTGAGATAGGTGAAAGTAGGAAATTGTATGAACCAATCTGCCCATTCCGCCATCGCTGCCCTGGCAGTTGAAGAGATACGGACATGCAATTCATTGTCTAGGTCCCGCACTTCAGGAACGCCTCATTCACCCTCTTGTAGTGATGCAGTGATTTCGTGAATTCCAATTGAGGATAGTAGTTGTAGATATGTTGTACGCTCAGTGATCCCTCGGTGTTCACCCCTCTGAATTGACCTTGGTAGGCCACCAAGTAGACTAGGTAAGAAACCATATTGAACTCATGAATCTAGAAATACTCTGTTATCTGCTAATGGAGGCTATCATTGATCAAGGTGGGCCAATCGTAGAACTTAGTCTTCTTCATGATATGGAGTATGGCGTAGAACATCCAGGGCTGAAACTTGGTAGCATCTTCTAATCCAGTTACCCTATTGAGCAAGGTGATTATGATAGCAATCTCATCTTTGAACTCGCCTCGCCCGATGTTCTTCGGCAAAGTCTTATGCTTCTCTTTCATCCACGTTTGTGCAATCTTCTTATTGTACTTGTCCTTGTGCATTTCCCATATCCTCTCCCTTTGAGATAGTGACACTTTTAGGCCACGGGGGAATGGAGAAACATTTTTCGATCATGTCAGGTTTCAAACTGCAAATCAACCTGCCATCAACTGATTGAATCCCCCTTGTAGCCGGGTTGTAATGCTTGATGCAAGCGATTACGAACTTGAGACTCTGAACTCAGATAGGAATAGACGCTGCTGCGAGGAGTCCAAAGTGTCCCAGGTTTCTGATTGAAGTGTTACCTGTGCTCTCCAAAACGTGTAGATCAAACACCGGCTTGATGTGATGCAAGTTTGTCTCAGCTGTTTTGATGAAATCATGGTAGAGAGCTGATTTGGTCTTGAAATCATTGGGAGTGTACTCCATTTCAAAAACCTTGAAGAATGACTGTAAACTTGCCTAGGTTCAGACAAGTTTTGAACAACTTACTATTTTTAGAATGCTGATTTTTCTTCCTCCAACGGACAAATTTTTTGAAAATTTTCTAAGATATGGGTTTTGCTCAGAATTTCGTTGCAAGACAACCCAGATCGTCTGTTTTTGAAAATTTTGAATTTAGACTGAAAAAAGTAGCAAACCCTAATTTCTTCAATTTTTCATGAAAAAAGTTGGCACCTGGGTTTTGTTCAGAATGCAATTAGAAATGGACCCAGTTGATCAGATTTGAAAAACATTGAGGGCTGATCGAAAAAGCAGCCAACCCTAAAATTTGAGATTTGCTTGAAAAAAGCTGTGATATGGGTTTTCTATAGAAGACTGTTTTGAGAGGACCCAGATGATCAAAAACTGAATATACTGAGGATTTCACTAACATGCAAATAAAAAGTAGCTTCTGCAACTTGAGAAAATTTCTTGAAAAATTCTTCAGAAGAATGAGATGACAAGACCACCCAGATGGCTGAAAATTGAAAATCTTGGCCTTCTTCAAAAATTTGATCTTCTGGATGAAAAAAGCATGAAAAAGCAAGGCCTTATGATGCTGCTGGTTTGAAAAATTTGATGAAGAATCAGCAAACTTGAGTTCTTGAATCTTCAAAAATTTCTTCAAATTTGCTGCTCCAACTTTCTCCTTGGAATGCTACCTGCAATAATGATAAAATTTGCATAGAAGAGGTGCATTAAATAGACTTGAAATAGGTCTGCTGTCTTTTGCTTTAATCTCCAAAAACCCTAAAATTGGCCTGTTCAATGAACCTGGACATTCTCTTCATCTCACAATTTTGAATTTTTTTGAAAATTCTAAAAATTTCACTAAGGCATTGAAAATTGAGCGCCCTTCTTGGCTAGAGGCACCTACTTGCTTTAGACTTAGCCATTTTTTGAGTTTTTTTAATGTTTTCACAATTTTGACCCCCTACTTTGACCTCAATCTCCGACTTCCAGATTGATCCGATGAACGAGCTAGATGATTCATCGCGTAGCCTGACTGATTCTGAGAAGATTGTTCTGGAGGCGTCTCTGACGTAAAACTTCGTTTGAGCCTTCAAATTCATGGGAGCCTATTTCCTCCAAGGGCACCCATGTTAACCAGTGTTGGCCATTTTTTAGTAATTTTCAAGTTCTTCATTTCCTTCTGATCTTTTGATGAAATCTCTATTCCGGGAGCTACGCTGATCCGACTGACTGGCTGACAGGTTCATTGGATAGCTTGGCTAAATCCAAAGAAGTGATCTTGGAGGCTGCATTTGCGAATTCTATCGTTTCAGAGCTCAAAACCTTGGGCGCCCTTTCTCTTCAGGGGTGCCCAACTTGACCAGACTTAGCCATTTTCAGTGTTTCTTCATCAATTCTCTTCTACAGATGATCTCATCAGATCTGATGACCCGGAGCTCGGATTGGCTGATGGCTAGGCTCGTCGCGAAGTTGAGGAGATTCCAAGAGGGGTCTTCTGGAGACACTTTTGCCAAAAAGTTGAATTTGGGCCTTCAAAAGCTTGGGCGCCCTTTTTGGTTGGGGGCGCCCAACTCATCCATACTTAGAATATTTTCTTGTATTTTCACCTTGCTTTTGATTTTCAAAATTTCACTCGTCAAACCCTCTGTTCAGCCTTATGCATCTGACGACTGTCAACTCCGATTGCCTTGCTGATGATCTCATTGGAAAGCCTGTTCAAATTTGTAGAAGTCATGCTGGAGGTTCTATTGGCGAATTTCCCCGTTTAAGCCCTCAAAATCAAGGGCGCCTATCTCCTTCTGGGGCACCCATTTGCTCTAGACTTAGAAAATTTTCATTAGATTTTATCTTCAGATTCAAACGTTCATTCCGTACCTTCAACTTTGATCTAAATTCGTCGGAGATTGGCCAGTAGGATGCCCTGATGAAGATATCCGTTGCGAAGCAGACTGAATTCCGGAGAGATTGAGCATTTTAGCAAACCCTAACTGCTGGATTAGGACCCTTAAAAAGTTGGGCGCCCCTAGGCACTTGGGGCGCCCAAAATTCCCAGACTTAGTCAAATTTTGGTGATTTTCATGTTTTGCATTTTGACTTCTATTTGGATCTTCCCTATTTGATCTCGAATCCCGAACGACTGGATGATCCGATGACTACACCGTTGGATTCGTCGCGGAGCTGGAAGAAAATTGAGCAACTTTGCTTGGAGTCTCAAACCCTAATTTCATCATTTGGTGCCCTAAAAAGATGGGCGCCTTTTTCCTCCAGGGGCGCCCAAGTCAAGTAGAGTTAGTCAAAATTTCATTGTTTTCACCATCTTCCTCGTTCTTCGTTGCTTGTTTGCCATCCATCTTCTGCTCAATGCTTGCGTGTTGAATCTGGCGCGTGGCAGCTAACTGACCTCCATTGATGACTTTGAAGCTCCCGAAATACTTTCTAAAATTGAAAAAGCAAAATAGACCCTATTAGGGTAAAACTGCTCATTTCTTGATTCTGACTGCACTAGCCTGATGAGGAAGTATTTTGAGCCAATCAAAATCACTTTCTATTTTTAGAAAGTTTTACTAGTAACCGTTTTGAAAGAAACCCAGAAAAACCCAGAAAAAGTTACTATTTTTAGAAAATTTCTAAAAATAGCAATTTTCCTAAAAAGTAGGGATGAAAAACTGAGATCCGGGTTTGCAAATTAGGTCACTCTGAGTAGACCCAGATCGTCAAATTTTGGAAATTTCACGTTTTTACCCCTCATGCAAGACGCGCACACCCAAATTTTGACCTTTTTGACAAATTTAACAAGACTTTTACTCATTTCTACATTGTCAAACAGAATTTACAATGCGCGAATTCTGCTAACTCACTAAGTATTCTCTTATGACAGCGATGCAAATGCTAATACAGCCAATATGAGTTGCAGCTCTACAATTCTTTTACAACTCTGATTTTGATAGACCACATCCTCCAATCACCCACGATCTTCTGTATTATTGAAATTTTGGTAGCAAATACAATCTCTTTTCTGAAAGCGAAGTTTTGTCTTATTTAGTTGGTGATTGTATCTTCTCAAATTCGTCTTTTTCTCCAGCTTTGATAACACTTTATCTTCTTTGACCCAACAAATAAATTTCAACTCTATCAATTCTATTCGTTGGAGATTATATATTAACTTGTGTTATGAGTATGATTTTTTTTTCCAGCCAATGAAGTGGTTGCTCAAAAACCACGCCTTCAGGAAACTCTTTAGCATGGAATGGTTTGTTGTTTGGCAACTTATGATTGAACCCACCGATGTCAATGATGGTCTTGTTATTTCCCGTCACTGGTAGATGCCCGATAGTAATCTTGCCAGCTTCTTATATGCACGACTCTCTTCAAGACGTTGGTCCAGCAATGACGAACTTCAAATTCTCTAGAGCTGCACTGGATGCTAAACTCAAACTTCCTTGGAAACGCAACCTCAAGACAAATCAATTCTTTGTCTTGTACGATTATCTGCCTTATATCGAATGTTCTATATTTGCTTGTTTCTCTCAAGCTCAAGACAAATGTAATGAAGGAATTGTTTTATATTTGCTTGTTTCTCTCAAGTTGCTCCCGACAGCTTAAATGTTCCACGAATTTCTTAAAAGTTTGAACGCCAATCTTATATCAACTACTGCTCTTAATCAAAGAGACGGATTATAAAGAGATGGTAGACATATCCTATTTGCAAGGTCTTGGCAAACAAACGTCTCTTTGAATCAATATCGATTCACAAAAGATATTGATTTTATATATATATATATCGATATAATGTCTTTGGGATATTTGTATTGTCCACCTCAGATAAGTTGCGATTCACCCCCAAACTCCTTAGTCAGACACGTGGCCACCAATAATCTGCATAGCGGTTCCCTTTTGTCGATTTAACTTGTGCACTTCTCACAAGCAAGACCCAACAGGAGGAAATAGAGCTGCCTTTGTCTTATGCAAGCAAGTGAATCACTCCAAGTGATTTGTCTTCAAGTGTCAGATATTGTCTTTTCTGATTTAAATCTCCAACTCTAACTCTATTTGCCCCGATATATGCATGGAATTAATTTCTCAATGAGAATCGATGACTTTTGCTTTTAATAAGCCTGGGAATAAACCACGATCTCAAAAAGCTAACACACAGGCTCTTGAAGCACTTGTCTTTTTCTTGCGATTAAAGTGTTGAATCAATTCTTCCTTTGCCCAGATATGAAATACGACTTCTACTTGAGAAATCAGGATGATAGCTTTTGGCGATTTGATTTTTTCTGCCACAATAGAACCCCAACTGAAAATATCTAAACCTTGAAAATTACGGTTGATTTACCTCTGTAAAACTATAAACTCTTCAAACCTGATAACTTGAATTTTTTTCTTTTAATTGTTTTCTATAAAACCTGGTATTTGAAAAAGTATTTTTTTGAAACCCAACATAGGATGAAGTATGCCAACCAATTTTTTCGATAGAATTACACAACATAAAGCAGCACTAGCCAACTGGATTAGCGTTAGCATCAAACTGAAAACCAAGCTTAAAAGAAACTCAACGCCAAGAATGCACACTCAATCCCAATGAAGAAAAGGTGTTGTCATATGGCGGAGCAACTAATGAACAATACTTGAAAATGGAACAAACTCAACGTCAAGAATGTGCACTCAAGATCCCACTGAGGGCGAGGTGCTAACATATGACGGAGTGATTGATTGAAAACTGAAAACTAATAGGCTGATAACCAGCCATAAGAGAATTTCCACACTACCACCAAACAGTGAGGGGAAAAGGCTACAATTGAAACACTTAGTCTGTTGCGGCAGGCATCCACTTATGAGTGGGGATTCACCACTTGAGAGTGGGTACAAGAGTAATACAAATCCAATTATCCACACTGGCGGTAAACCATCCAGGGGTACTAATGTGAAATTAAAGAAATAATTGCAGCAATAAAGGACTGGAACAGTACTACTGTTTATAGTCTTACAATATGGAAAAAGAGCTGCAAATTACATGAAAATTACAATAGATTCAATGTACCATGATACTGGATGATTCTATGTTAGACATCAACAATAAATGATGAAGAAAGGACTGGAGATTCAAACTTAAACAAGTCTGATGTAAAATAACAATTCTGGAAATTTTGATCAGCAACTGTGAAATTCAAAGAAATATTCACAACTCACTCAAAATACCTCCGTTTTGTGTGAAATGAAAACCAATGAGCTATTGGAAGATAGGCGCCCAACATCAGATGAAGAAACACCAACAAAAACTCATAATTTAATTCTTACACGAATCCCAATGCAGCAAGAATGGTATGGCTTTCATGAGGGGCGATTTTGACAAGTAAAATCAACAACTCAAAATTAAAATCTGAAACTCTCCAAAGATGGTCGCCTTGGGTGTAGGAATGGATTGGAAAATGAAATATGCCAACCAATTTTTTTCTTGAATTATCATAACACAAGCCAACACTACGCCAATGGATTAGCATTAGCATTAGCATCAAAACTGAAATCCAAGCTTGAAAGAACTCAACGCCAAGAATGCACACTCAATCCCAAGGAAGGATAGGTGTTGTCATATGGCGGAGAAATTAAAGAAGAGTACTTGAAATGAAACAAACTCAACGTCAAGAATGTGCACTCAAGATCCCACTGAGGGCGAGGTGCTAACATATGACGGAGTTATTAATTGAAAATTGAAACAAATAGGCGGATAACCAGCCATGAAGAAATCCGCTCAACCACTTAAACAGTGGGGGGAAGAAAACAACATAATCCAAACTAATTCCTCCGCTGCGGCGGGCATCCACTAAACAGTGGGAATTCTCCACTTAACAGTGGGTGATAGAAAATAAATACAAATCAGATTCCTCCACACTGGCGGTAAACCATCCAGGGGTTATGATATTTGCATTAAAGATCACAAGTAAATGCAGTAAATAAATGGTTGGATTAGTACTACTAATTCTCAACCTTACAATTAAGAAAAACTGCAAATTACAAGTGTTACAATAGAAGAATGAATGCAAATATGTGAAGGATGAATTTAGCTAGTTTATATAACTCTCAAAGACTGAAATTGAAGCCAAATTCTGAACTTATTGAAGTCTGATAATAAAAACCAGCAAACTGAAACTGTAAACCAGCCACCTGTAAAACAATGAAATGCTCATAACTCTTTCAATATACCTCTGAATTGAATGAAACGAAATGCAAAGTCTCTTTGGAGGATAGGCGCCCAAACTCAAACCACAAAACTGCATCAAAACTCAAGATATTATTTTGCACGAATCCCAATGCACTCTCAAGATGGTACGGCCCTCAAGAGGGGCGATTTCTCTTGCTAAAAATCAAATACTTGGAATTAAATTCTGAAATTCTCCAAATATGGTCGCCATTAGCATAGAATTGCAAGGATCAAATACCCATAACCAAAATAAATTCACATCAAAAGCTGTAAATGAAAAACACCTTCAGCTGTGTATACACCAGCAACATTAAAACTGAAATTCTCACCAAAATTCACCAACTTTGAAGCACAATCTGCTAGTCTGATTGAGAAGCAGCAATAAGACCAACTAGGTGTTGTCTTTCAAACACGAAATTGGATTGGAACTAGGAGGTAAGCATCCCTCGAAGTATTAAACAAGTTGTCATTTTGACAGCATAACATTAGCATAAACATTGGATAATCAGCTCTTCAAACAGCAGCAATATATAAGCTTTAGTTGGCAAATGAAGCAACAAGAACTCTTCAAATTCCAAGAAGTTGAATCACTTCAACTTCCAAAAGGGACGCCACCTTTTTGCCTTTTACTTTTTGAAATAATAAAATATTACTCAACCTCCTTTAGGCGTCCAACTTCACTTTGCAACAATAAAGCATTTAATAAATCATTAAATGCACAATTGACCCCCTTAATGGCCCCTCTTTTAAAACAACATGAAGTTATTACTCCTAGGCGTGGGGTACAACTGAGAAACATGAAATTTGACTAAGTATAAACTCAACTCATGAAGAAAACCAAACCCAAAGCCAAACTGAGACTGATGGATAACAAGATGACTTGAGTTGAACTGCTGATGATGCCACTGCCAAAATTAGACTTACTAAAAATAGCCACTGCCAAAAATAGTAAGTTTACCTCAAAACCAACAGAAAGCAGAACTGAGCTGGAAGCAAGACTTAATGAAAGTGGAAACCCTAAATTCGCACATCTGAGTAGCCTATGGATTTCCGGAAATAGGCTAAAACCAAACGAAGAGCGTATGGCCAAAATGGGGACATTACAGTCCGCCCTTCCCAAAATTGCTTGTCCTCAAGCAATGCCACAACACTCCAAACTGATCCCAACAAAACAAATAGGATCCCAGGGTCCCAAGTCCATCTCTGAAAAGTTCCACCATGCTGATGCTGCTCCACTCTGATCATAAAAATGAAATCATTGCACCATAACTGCACAAACCATCCCTGCAACCTCAAAGAGATTACATGCCTGAAATTCAAACTGAAAAACATGTAAGGAATGGAATCAAAATCAAGTAGCATTTTGTGCCCAATAAACTCTGAGGAATTAACATCTGCAATGTCAATGTCAATCACCATTCTGTGAACCAAAAAGAATAACCTAATCAACTCAAAAATATCCTCAACAACATAACTCCTCAAAGCAACAAATTGAGTCACCACAGCAAGTGTGTCTCCATCATAGCTAATTGCAAAGGGAAAAACAACTCTTTGCAAAGTCATAACAGCTGCATCATCCAAACTCCTCAAGGAAGAATAATGCCTCCTTTGAGTAACTCTGACATAATCAAGAAGCTTTTTGAAAACTTCAACCAATCTCTCCCCAAAAGACTCAAAAAATTGAACCCAAACAAACAAAGGTTCGCTGCCCCAAACACTAATGCAAGAGATTGTACAAAGGAAACCACTGGAAAGGGACTTAAACATCATCCAAAATTGATCCGAATCACAATGAAACATCATTTCCCACTTTAGAGGCCATAAACCCTCACTGAAAAGAGATTGTGAAAAGAAAAAATGAATGTACCAGCTGCCCATGAAGTCTGAAATAAACCAATTAAAGTCTGATTTTAGGAAAATCAGCATACAAGGAGTTGAACAACTGCTGCAACTTTGGAAATCAGCGTTCATAATATGACAACTGTTCATGCTCAAGGCTGGAAACATTCCCTCAAGGAACTTCAACCCATTATTAAACCATCTTTTGTTCGAAGCATCTCTCCAATCCATCAATTGATGAGAAAAAGGAACCATCGAATGGCTGGTAAAGATGGGGGCCGCATCAAAGATTCTGAGAATTGAATTCTTATCTCTTCGAAGATCCTTTTTTCTACTTGCAACAATCTCCATCAAGCCTTGTTGAGAATTCCAAGCATGAATTCCCAACCACAAATAATCTCCAACACATTGGGAAAAATTCCCAACATATCTCCAAGAGCCATAGTGAAAGTCTCGAGCACACAAATCCATGTAATCAGCTGCAACCATCAATGCAAAGTTTGAACCTTTAATGAACAGCATTTTAGAATAATCACTCATCAACAAAGCACAATCTAGGAACCAAAGGGGCAAGTTTGAAAGTTCTCCCACAATTTGATGCATATTTCCGAGACCTGACCAAATCAACCATCTTAAGATAGGCGGCACTCTTCCCTTGGTCAATGCTGAGTGAAGACCAGCAAGTTCAAGTTTGGACATCATTAAATGCTCATTTAATAACCATCCCAAGAGAGTGTTGCCTGACATATAGCTTGGATCCACCAACATTATCTTATACTTAACCATGAAATCATGCATGTCAAAAACATAAAACCTCTTATCAACGTCATCCATGTAGAAATTGTCAATCACCTTATGATTTAACAAATTATGTGAAGATGGTGGATTATTGTACACAATCATAGAAAAAATATTTCCTTCATCCCTTTCGTTGGTGTCTTCATAGAATTCATGCACATCTTCTGCAACTTGAGGATACCCATCATTAGTTGCTTGATCCGTAGAATGTAGTGTGATGAATATCACACACATTACCAATCATCACATCAAGCTCATGGCTGCAAGCTATCCCTTCTTGAGGCAAGTTCTCTTCCCAACTCAAGAGTTCACACTCTTGATTTACCTTCCAATTACCATCATCTTCATGAATCTCCTTAAAATTAAGCAAGGTTTCATCATTATGGAGTTCATTAATACCTTCAACTATTTGCTTGATCTCCATAATCCTTGTATCAGCTTCTTGTCCTTCAAGTGTGGCTGCAATAAGAGTTTGATTTTCTCCCTTGCATAAAGAGTGATGAGCTAAGGAAAGATCAAGACAAAGCCTATCAACCTCATTCTCCTTCTCTTGATAGGCATCATAGGTTTCCTCTGCAAACTTAATAGCATGATCCCTATCTGAGAGCAAGTGCAAATAATCTGACTTTATGGATTCAAATGCTTCTTTGATGGTTCGCACCTTAGAAAGAGTGTCTCCACCCTTAACTCCATTCTGTCTCTCTTCAAACTGCAGCTCCCAGTAAAGTTCTTCAATACAATTGTGTGTGCTATCAAATCTTGATAACACCTTAACAATTTTCTCTTTTGTAACCAATAAGTTATCCTTCAAAACTTGCAGCTCTTTAGGCCCATGATCATAATCAGCAAAGAAGCTTTGCTCATCAAACATCAACTTTTCTGATTTATTTTCTTTGACTTGATTCTCAAAATCAGCCTCCTTTCTAATCTTATCACTGCATAACTCCTGAATCGAAGGCTTGTCAACAACTTCTTCAAACAAATTAGTACCTCTATCTTGACCTTTCAAGTTCTCATACTCTTCTTGTGCGTAATTCTGAAAGGCATCCAAACCATTTGCTGATTTTAAAACATTCTTCTCTTCAACATAAGAAATCACGTTCTCATTAGCCATTGCTGCAACTTCTCCTCCAAAGATCACTTCATTACTTTTATTGCAAACTGATTTTTGAACTTCATCAGGATCAAAGGGGAATTTATCCCACTCCGGTTCTTTATCATACCTTGGTGACATCGCACCCGGATCCCAAATGTGAAAGGTTTGATTGCAATGATCAATAGGAAAGAGATCATCATGCTCCTCTTGAACTATTGACTCTTTGAATGAGTCACTCCTCAACCCACTTGAACTGAAATCTTCATCTATAACTTTCTCCACAGATGTAGTTTGATAATCAAACCCACTACCACCCAAGTCACTAGCATTATATCGGATTAAAGAATCATCAAAGCTGGTTGCTTTGAATATTTTGTCATTCTTTTCTTCAATGAAATTATCTTGAGTAGATGTGTTGCTGATTTTATCATTAGTGCCCACATACATACCAAAGAAGTCTTCTTGGACACTTGTCATTAATTCTTCATATGGAATTGGCTCAGCATAAAGTAGAGAATTATCCTTCACTAAATCTTCAACAAGAGGAGATAAAAACACATCGGAATCACCATCAACAACATCACTTTCGTAATGGTCATAAGCTGGTTCAAAGACACCATTAGTATTTGCTTCATCTTGCTCTTCTTCAACGTACTTATCCCACACAACTGTTCCACCAGCATCTTTTGAGAAGCCATTTGTCTCGAGATCTTCATTGGTTGAATCCTTATTAGGACTCAAGACTGCTGTAATGATCTTCTTACCATAATAATCTTCATTATTTCCCATCCCATGCAAGTCTAGGGATGTATTTTGGGACTCTAACTTAATCTCCTCATTTGCCAAGGTATCTTCATCAAGCCCACTTTCATTTTGAACCAAAATGTGCACCTTGCTTGTGTCTTCTTCAACACTAATTGACTGATTTTTCTCTTCAATTTGCTTACTTGTGGGCTGCAAACCACAAACAGATCCTTTTGCTTCTTCCTTCCTTGATTCTTCAACCATGGCAAGTTCTGCTTCTCTTTTAATTTTTTTCTTGATGTAATTGACCACACCCACTTTTTCAGGATACCTAATCAACACACAATTCAAGTAGCAATCAAAAGAAACATCATTCTTGAACTCATCTGACATACTCTGATATTCTGCACGGAATATGGAAGCATCATGTTCACATTCCCTCATGAACTGTTCGACAAATCTGTTGATGTCCATTGTGGCAACACTAATTTTCTGTTCTTCCCAACAGGATGGCAGGAACTTCTGCTCTGATACCACTGAAATATGCCAACCAATTTTTTTCTTGAATTATCATAACACAAGCCAACACTACGCCAATGGATTAGCATTAGCATCAAAACTGAAATCCAAGCTTGAAAGAACTCAACGCCAAGAATGCACACTCAATCCCAAGGAAGGATAGGTGTTGTCATATGGCGGAGAAATTAAAGAACAGTACTTGAAATGAAACAAACTCAACGTCAAGAATGTGCACTCAAGATCCCACTGAGGGCGAGGTGCTAACATATGACGGAGTTATTAATTGAAAACTGAAACAAATAGGCGGATAACCAGCCATGAAGAAATCCGCTCAACCACTTAAACAGTGGGGGGAAGAAAACAACATAATCCAGACTAATTCCTCCGCTGCGGCGGGCATCCACTAAACAGTGGGAATTCTCCACTTAACAGTGGGTGATAGAAAATAAATACAAATCAGATTCCTCCACACTGGCGGTAAACCATCCAGGGGTTATGATATTTGCATTAAAGATCACAAGTAAATGCAGTAAATAAATGGTTGGATTAGTACTACTAATTCTCAACCTTACAATTAAGAAAAACTGCAAATTACAAGTGTTACAATAGAAGAATGAATGCAAATATGTGAAGGATGAATTTAGCTAGTTTATATAACTCTCAAAGACTGAAATTGAAGCCAAATTCTGAACTTATTGAAGTCTGATAATAAAAACCAGCAAACTGAAACTGTAAACCAGCCACCTGTAAAACAATGAAATGCTCATAACTCTTTCAATATACCTCTGAATTGAATGAAACGAAATGCAAAGTCTCTTTGGAGGATAGGCGCCCAAACTCAAACCACAAAACTGCATCAAAACTCAAGATATTATTTTGCACGAATCCCAATGCACTCTCAAGATGGTACGGCCCTCAAGAGGGGCGATTTCTCTTGCTAAAAATCAAATACTTGGAATTAAATTCTGAAATTCTCCAAATATGGTCGCCATTAGCATAGAATTGCAAGGATCAAATACCCATAACCAAAATAAATTCACATCAAAAGCTGTAAATGAAAAACACCTTCAGCTGTGTATACACCAGCAACATTAAAACTGAAATTCTCACCAAAATTCACCAACTTTGAAGCACAATCTGCTAGTCTGATTGAGAAGCAGCAATAAGACCAACTAGGTGTTGTCTTTCAAACACGAAATTGGATTGGAACTAGGAGGTAAGCATCCCTCGAAGTATTAAACAAGTTGTCATTTTGACAGCATAACATTAGCATAAACATTGGATAATCAGCTCTTCAAACAACAGCAATATATAAGCTTTAGTTGGCAAATGAAGCAACAAGAACTCTTCAAATTCCAAGAAGTTGAATCACTTCAACTTCCAAAAGGGACGCCACCTTTTTGCCTTTTACTTTTTGAAATAATAAAATATTACTCAACCTCCTTTAGGCGTCCAACTTCACTTTGCAACAATAAAGCATTTAATAAATCATTAAATGCACAATTGACCCCCTTAATGGCCCCTCTTTTAAAACAACATGAAGTTATTACTCCTAGGCATGGGGTACAACTGAGAAACATGAAATTTGACTAAGTATAAACTCAACTCATGAAGAAAACCAAACCCAAAGCCAAACTGAGACTGATGGATAACAAGATGACTTGAGTTGAACTGCTGATGATGCCACTGCCAAAATTAGACTTACTAAAAATAGCCACTGCCAAAAATAGTAAGTTTACCTCAAAACCAACAGAAAGCATAACTGAGCTGGAAGCAAGACTTAATGAAAGTGGAAACCCTAAATTCGCACATCTGAGTAGCCTATGGATTTCCGAAAGGCTAAAACCAAACGAAGATCGTATGGCCAAAATGGGACATTAAGAAAAGTACCCACAAGCAAATTAAATTCACACAAAAAGCTGTATGCAAAAACCACTTTCAGCTGTGACTGCATCAACTTCAAAACTGGAAATATCATTAAAAACTTCAACTGTTGAGCTCAATCTGCTAGTCGGATGAGAAGCGCAATGAAAACCAACTAGGTGTTGTATTTCAAACACGAAATTGGATTGAAACTAGGAGGTAAGCATCCCTCGAAGTAAAAACCAAGTTGTCATTTCGACAGCATAACATTAGCATAAATTCATGGATGAGAAAAGCTGGAACAAGGCATTCATTTTATAGAAGAATAGAAGACTCTTCAATTTCCCAAGAAGGTACGCCAAGAGTCACCAATGACTCTTCAAATTTCCAAAAATCTTCTAACTTCTCAATATGGCGTCCACTTTATCAAGGCACATTAAAACTTTATTTTAAAATAATATCTCCAAGGAAAAGGCGTCCACTTTTCCCAAGGCATTAAAGACTTAATAATATTTAATTCTTATGAAGGCATCCCCCTTCAAGTCCACCTTTTAAGAACAACATAAAGTTATTTCCCTAGGCCAAGGGGGTCAACTGCAAATTATAACATTAATGCCTTTATTCATGAAATTCACCAATATAAAGTTTTCAGAAGCCAAAACTTGAACTCATTTAATTGCTCCAACTGAAAATGAAGACCTGAAGACTGAAAACTGCATACTGCCAAAAATAGAATTTACTATAAATAGTAAACTCCCTAAAATGCCATAGAACCTCCGAAGAAGGAAACCTGATTTTACCTCAAACAAGCCTACGGGTTTCTGGAAATAGGCTAAAACCAAATGAAGAGCTAATGGCCAAAATGGGGACATTACATAGGATGGCAGGATTCAAGCTCTAATACCACTGTAAGAGACCTGCCGTCTCTAAACTCTGCTAACTGTTGTTGATTGACTAGGGTTTGAATTTTTTTGAAAGATTTACCAGGAATGCATAAAAATTCACAGAACCAAGGAATACAGAAGCGCAAATATAATATATTATATCAGAGATTTTATTATCATGAAATTACATTGAAAACATTCATACCCAAATAGTGATCCTCTGATGAAGAAACCCTGATACAAAATCTCACAAATCTGCTCAATGATGACTCCTGAATGAAGCCATCTCTCAGGAAATGATTTGGCTGATCTCTCACAGCCTCAAGATTGCATAAACATTGAAGAGTGCACGTTCTTCAACGCTGGTATGGAGACTAATAGCTGAAACCCTAGGTCTCAAGCTCAAATCCCAAGAACACACAAAAGGAAAAGTCAAAATGCTCATCCAATAATGAGGTTGATTTGCTTTTGATGCTCTATTTATACTTCTCCAAAAAGCATCGATCCAAGTGTGCTTTTCACATCATTTAATATTTGCTTTAAATTTGCTTTTGTTGACATTATATCATATTCTCATGTCATGGCGTACTTTTCATGAAGTATTAATTGCACATTCACTTAAAATGGCCCCACTCATTATAAAGTTAAATAATAACTTTATAATATAACTTTTATAATTAAATATCATTATTAAAATATTAATATCTCCTTAAATACACATTATTACGCCATATCCACTGAAACTGAAGTCAACACTGCAAATCCACATATGACCAGGTGCCCTGCTAATAATAGTAATTCTGACTCACTGCCAAAGTCACTTACTATAAATAGTAAGTGCACCAGTCTGAGCTCAAAACCCACTGTCAAAGCCAAATACTGAACCTAGCAAAGCACTGGAGAGAAGTAATGTCGCCAATCAACCAAGTACTAGCCCCTGAAGCCCCTCTAATCAAGTCCATTAGCCTACGAGGATCAAAATGATAGGCTAATCCAACAATAACTAATGCTCGCAAAAATGGGGACATTACATCAAGTAGGTTGGTGCCTACATTCTTTGTAAAAGCATATATAATTCATAAAGTACATTATTTGTAACGTGGTTTTATCCCGCAAGGGTTTCCACATAAAATCTTGGTGTCAACTTGTTCATATTGTGATACTCTTGCATAGTTGATTTTATGTTAGAGTTTGAAGTTGATAAAAGTTGAGAGGGCAAAAGTTTGTTGATATATTGATTCACCCCCCTGCCCGCTCCCACGCCCATCCCAACCCCCCCTCTGAGTATATCTTTGTGCTCTTCAATTTACACTTATGTAGGCTAGAATTGGGAACCCAGTGAAGGGCAGATAATCATACTAGCCACACACACATACACTCTAAACCAAATCCAGCAAGATACTTATAGGCATGGAGCCTAGTGACAAGATAGGACAGTAAATTTTAGAATTCTCTTGTCTGGACAGTCTACCTAGGAATTGCTTTACAACCTTAGTACTCTCATTGCCACACATATCTCTTTACTATTTATTCCATTGTCCTATTCCGTCCATTTTTCCATTCTGAAATACCCCCCTTAGTTCTTTTCCCAAATTTTTTCACATAAACTTCACCTATTAGCATTAGCTTAATGAAAGATAAGCAAACTGGAAGCAACCCTTCACTTTCTAATCACCCAGTTCCCAGAGTGGGCAAGGTGAGAGCATATGGTGTAAGGGGATTTGATTACAATATGAAAATGCTGGAAGTACAATAGTTATTGGTGGCAAGCTAGCTAATAGAGAAAATGTAAATACTTGGTGGCAAAGCCAACCACTTCCACTTTTTAGTAGGCTATAGTAAAGTAAATTAAAGTAAATAACTTGGCGGCATAGCCAGCCACTTCCACACTTTTCAGCAGGCAACAAAAAGTAAGAAAAAACTCAACCACTTATCTAGCGGGAGTGTAACACAAAATACCGAAATAAGAAAGCTGATTAATACTACTAAATCAGCGTTACAATATGGTGTAAGATTCAATATATCATGGGAGAATCAAATAATATGAAGCCCAAGTGTTAGATAACCATCTCTATGATATTACAATGACAAGGCATTATGATTTATGATCAAATACTCAAAATACCAGGTCTAATATGAAGGAGCAGCTGTCTGATATGGATGTACAATGCGCACGAACTCCAACCAACAACCTTCAAATGCCCATATCTCCTCAACCACAACTCCAAATTGCCACAAACTTGTTGCAAATTATGCCCAAGGAGCTAGGCATCCAACAACCAATAGAAAGCCACCACCAAATGGCCTGCAAATGACTAGCACACAAACTGATGCACCAGACCCAAGGAAGTATGCTCCCCTGAGAAGAGCGACCAGAAGCAAAAATCAGGTTCACCTTCTAAAAATCTGAGATTCTAGGCATAGGGATGCCCAAATTTGAGATTCTAGGCATAGGGATGCCTAAATTTGAGATTCACTCTCTAGAACGGTACAAGCACAAACGTGGGTTAGCAGAGGATTGAAAAGAACACTCCAAAAACTCCAAACAGCAGATGAACACACCAAAAAGTTTCTAGAAAACATCAAAGCCACACCAAACTAAAGTAAATAGAAAAGCCATCACCATTGAAGCTCAATTTGCAACCTCTGAATGAAGAAGCAGTCACTGTCCAACTAGGAGTTATCTTGCAAACTTGAAATTGAAGAAGAATTAGGAGGTGTACCAACCTCAACAAGAGTCTAAAAAGATTTCGGCAGCACTAAATTATGATAAAAGTTGGATAACCAAATGAGAGGGAGAGGGTTGTATTTATAGGCTTCAAACCCAGGAATTCAAATTCTTCATTCCCTCCAAAAAGGGACACCCAAAAGAGGAGAATAAAATATTCACGAAAATACCTTTCAACCATTCGATCTTGGCATCCAACGTCACTTAGCAATATTAACTTAATAAAAAGCATAGATCTTTCCAATTTTAATGACCACATATGAGGCCTACTTTTTATAAACATCTTAAGTCATAAGCCTGCGCGTGGGGGGCCAAAAAGCAACATTAGAAATAATATAACTTAAGTCATCAACTTTCCTTTGCTGACTCCAAGAAAGTTGGAGAAACCTCTGCCAAAATTGAACTGGCTCACTACCAGAAATAGAACCAAGTGCAGAATTGTCACCAAAACACACTGCCAGAAATAACGCTCAAAATAGCATATTGCTAAAAATAGTGACTCCAAACTCCATTTGAGCACATTCTGGGTAGCCGTCGTATCTTACTAAAAATAGTAAGTCCAAAAATAGTCATTGATCAAAATTCGTGTGACACCCCCCCAAAGCTCTCTGGAAACCCAAAAAGACCTAGAAAACAAATTGAGAAACTCTTGCAACCATCCCTTGAAAGCTCAAAAAGACACCTCCTAGAAAAAAGGGAACCCTAATTTTGCCTCCGACTAGCCTACGAGCCTCCGAAATAGGCTAATGGTCTCAAAAGGGACTGGTGCTGAGAAGGGGACATTACATATTCATTTATCACACAAAGTGGTACAATCTAGATTGCTAAGTGAGCACTTGCCAAATCTTATGCAGAATGCTTCAACATCAATTCTAAATTCATACCAATAGAAAAGCTGATAATGATAATGACTTGAGCATTAAATAATAATAAAAATTCCCTATTCATATAGAAAGAAGGTATCTTGATCGAGGAAGTCAAGTTGTTAGCTACAACTGAAATCTCATAACCATTCTTGAGAAAGGAATGATGTCAAGAAATTAGAACCAAAAGAAGGAAAGAAGAAGCTCCCTTAAGTTGCCCTGCAAAATTGTGCCCCTCCCTTTTGTACAATCTCTTTGGTTATTAAAGAAATTATCTAACATCCTCGCATCCTCAATTGCCACTTTTAACTTCATTGACTTCCAGTCAATGTCTGTCATGTGTTCATTGCTTGGAATAACCAATAGATGACTTTTAAACAGTATATGTGCAAACTTTTCCCTACCTTTTAGCAATATTCTACAAATTCTTTTTCTTATTTAACCATTGGGGATCTATTAAGGGGCCCCAACCCAACAATGTATGCATATAGATTAAAATAAAAGTGAAACCCCTATGCAAAACTCAATCATGGGTAATAGGATCAAGGAAGAGGCATTTTTTTCTATGCGATCTAAGAACCATATGCCATCTCTCAGGTTTTGTAGCCTGCAAGTTTATGGAAAGCACTACCATCCAACCAACATGATCATCTTCCTCCTCAAAACAGGCAAAGCCAAGAGAGACTAATTTATTTGATCTAAAAGTGATTCACCAAGTCCCCATTATTCAGTATAAGTCAGCCCAAATTGCCACAAAGTCTTCCCAACTTTGAAAGGCTGAGAAATGGGAATCTATTTCACTGAGGCTTTTGAGTGTTCAGATTAGATTTCAAAGAAGACATATTTTCTAGAGTCTTTTCACCTGAAGAAAATGTGGAACCAAAATGAGGCTCTACCTTAGCATCAGTAGTGGGCTCTGGCAGAAGCTTGGCATTCACCTTAATTTGTTCTTTGTTCTTTGCAATTCCTAAAGCTAGATCAACTGAAGACATCTCTTTCACAAGATTCACTGACCTTTCCTTTGCAGGGGAATCCTTGTGAAGCTCCAAAGAAAGATTGATAGCTCCTACAATATCTTTATCCAAATTTGAATGTGACTTGGGGAGAAGAACAAGCTAAATATCCAAAAGACTAGTATTTTCTGGTTCAGTGACAAATGCCCAATTGAAGTTCCTTTCTACCACATCACACCTTTTAGTGTAGACATTGGAGCAAGTGTACATGAGGCAACAATTTGTCCTACCTGAAAACATTTGCGCTAGTGAAACAACACATTTTCATAATCAACTACTTGTTTCCATACCTGCTCTCCAACCTTCTGTAATGTCCCCTTCCTAGGCAGTTCAGGTGTTTGAGGGGTTAGCCTATTATTCAGACCCTCGTAGGCTGACAAATGTGTTTAGAGGGTTGCTTTTGGTAGTTATCCTGCGTTTTGGGACATTACTCCATCAGTTGATTCAGGGTTGGGCCTTGGCAGAGACTCACAAAGTGATATTCAGGCACTTACAATTTATAGTAAGTCAGGCAAACAAGGGTTACTATGTCTAGCAGGGCATCTGGCTTAGTTGCTCATCTCAGTTTCGACCCAGTTTGACAATTTGATGAGCAAATAGAGAATAATGGATCATTTAATAATAATTAAATGATTATTATTATGACTTTATATTATAAAGTCACTTTAATGAAATATTAAAGTATTAATTAATGGCGAATTATAAAGTACTTAATACTTTATAATTGAGGAGTAATATTAATATTAAATGAGTATTTATTACTCATTTATAAAAGGGACGCCATTTATTAATGAATTTGCCTAAGTTTCAAAAAGGGCGAATTTTATATTATTAAATGCATTTAAGTTGATTTTTTGAGGGGGTCGAACTTGTGAGAGGTATTTATTTCTCAAAGACAGAATAGAACTCATTATGATATGATTATTCAAATTTTGTCTTTTCTCCCTGAGAACATTTGGAGTTGGAGAAACAAGGGTTTTTGCAAACAGATTTTGGAGAACGTCAACTCTTTAGAATCAGACATACTGAGGCTGGGAAAGATTCAGCTGAAGATTGTCAGTTGAGTGGCTTCATATAGAAGTCATTACAGAGCTTATTGGTGAAGATTTAGACTGGGGTTTGGATCGATTTTCTTCTAGAAGAGAATCTTTTTCATTGGCCGTGATTTATCTAGCTTCTGGCACTCTTTCCAAGGCCGTACAGATTTCATTTATTGCTGGTTCAGGCCGTACTTTTTACAGCAGCAAGGTCGTACTTCTCATCAAAGGCAAATCACCTTGCCTTTTTGCATTCTGACTTCTCTAGTTTGGGCGCCTAGGTCTCTAGAGGCATCCGCGATCAAATTTTGGTGGGGAAAGTCTGTCTTTTGGATTGGCCGTACTATTTCATGCTTCCTACAGGCGGCTGCAATCAGGTTCTCAAATAATACATATTGCTTTGCCTTTTTGATTGCATGTTTGAGATTCATCATTGTAATCATTCAGCAAAATAATAAATCCATTTGCTATCAATTTAGAAGTTAATTTGCTTCAGTAATTGTATTTTTGCATTTTCTATAAATTTTAGAAGCATTTTATCAAAACCACACCATTCATCTTATTGCACAAAAATCATCAAAAACAATACAAAACAACAAAACACAAAAAAAATTGCATTTGCCATCAGCAGTCGGGGTTGAGAGACACCAGGTCTCTTACACCTTCAACCAAACTTTGTCAGGAAACCCTTTCAGTATATATCTATTTCCACCTAAGTATGAGTCGTTGTCGAGTGATAAGAGCATCTGTCACTGGATCAATGGAAATAAATCTACCCAACACATTCCCAATACTTTGAAAACATCAACCCACCCAGAATTGCAGCAGGAGATAAGGCAGTTGAACCCAAATAGGCATAATAGAGAACACCTTTGTAATAGGATTAAAATCTGAAAACTATGGCTTCAGTAGTAGAACATGGCTATCCTAGAACCTGGGGCCTTTGCCTAAAATTAAATATCTGTATTCCACTGATTTGCATAGTAACAAGAAAAAACCCTAAGCACTGGCATAGATTTGAATAGCTCCTTTGAGATGCTACAGCCACGTCTTTGTAATCCAAGAATGCAGATTGACTAGGCTAGGCCAGAAAGAATTAAACTTACATATCAGTGCATGTTTAGAATACCTCTCCTCTTTTGACAAAACATCTTGCCCAAGGAAATGATTGTATGATTCCCAGAACAGGGGTATTGTATCAATTTTCCTCTGCTGCATAGAATATCCAGCCACCTGCACTGCATAGGAAGGTTTAACATGGGCTCTGTCTGCCCGAGCCATATCAGATCCATAAGCTCCAGCTGACTCTTGCTCCACACTTTTATTATGTAAATACTTTTCCACAATAACCCATTTTGCATTTCCCGTGGCACCTCATGAACATGGGTTCTTTTTGTAGAATCCTTATTTTTTTTTCTTGGAGTAATTAGAGCCATGGGAACGACCGCTACAGGGATCAAGGGGCCTAGAACATTAGGTGACAAATCCCCATTGTGGGTTATATTATCAATAATATACAATGCTGTCCCTTTCTGCAGCATGGATGGAGATTCTGCTGCCATTGAAAACCATTAGGGTTGCAGCAAGCTGGATGGGATGTGGCATTTTGAAAAAGTAAAATTGAATTTCCATGTTCTTTATTTTACATTAGTAAGTTCTTTGTTCCCTAGTCCATTATTTTAATCTTTTTCATAGGTGGACCCATTGGTGCCTAAGGCACAGAGAATGGGCTATAACAGCTACCTGCTGCTATAATAGGACCCTTCACTTGTTCTTTAGTAATACTATGCGAATTTCTGTCTGCAAAGGTGATATGTACAATATTTGAATTTAGTTTAGAACTTTAGAGTTTCCAATGTTCCATACTGATTATTTATTCTAGTTCTTACATCTTAGGACAAAGATTGGCTCTTATCCCGAGTAATTATAAAGCTCATGGTTTTAAGTTTTGTTGAATTTTATATACCACAATAAAAGAAAACAATTCTAGATTGTCAGGGATATTTGGTTGCTTAAGACATTCTTTTTTGATTGATGCAGTCTGATTGCATTGCAAGAATTTCACCGAAAGATGGAACTGTGCTTGGATGGATCCTATTTCACAAATTAAGGTAAATGGTTGGGTTTCAAACTTGATTCAGATTTTTAGTTCAAAGTTTTACTAAAACTGTTCATTTATTTGGTTTAAGTAGTGTTGGATAAATTGATTGGAAACTTAATGTCTTTCTTGAGAAAATGAGATTATTTATGATAATGGACAAATAACCTTTTTTGCCATTTCCATTAGAGAAACTAACGTGTTGAAATGGGTGCTTTTGTTCTTCTTTTGTAGGAAAAGTTTAATTTCATCAGGTTACAAGGTAATATGGCTTACATTATGTAATTTCTTTCAGAGGAACTAGTACTTTTGAGCCTTGGAACTTGATGTAAATTCTTTGCAACTTATATGTAATAGAGTTGGTTGGATTTAGAAAAGTTTTTCTTTGAATTTTTGGGTTTTGAACTTTGGAGGTTCTTATACAAGCTTCATTTGTAACCAAGTGATTCTTTAACATATTTATAATATTATAATTTCATGGGAACGTAAATTGGTTTTAGGGTCTACTCCATTTTCAATTTTGAATTTAAAAAAAAATCTTTCTCTTGTCAATAAGTGAAATCCTAGATATCTAGTCTCTAATATGTTTTGCCTCAGGCCCTGGTGAGAAGTGGGTAAATTTCCAAGGAAAAATATAACTAATTTAAATTATTCAAATCTAGGTACCAATGGTGAACCGTTGGGTGTGGTAACGAAAGAGAGAAAAATTACAGTCCACCTAAGAGAGCCTTGGATAATCTTCTTCGTTTAACATTTCCTATCATCTCATTGTTGAGTCAATTTATTTAAAAGAACAAGTGTGGGCGAATCAATGATGAGAAAGAACATTTATTTGAGTAAGGGAGGGAGTCTCATCCTTTCTGTTTATTATGCAGAGACTGCTACTTCCATGTTAATGTGTAATTCCCCCTACTGGTTCAAGAATTAATTCATGTGATTCCTGTATGGGTTTTATTCAGATTGGATGTAAAGAACTGTCCCAGATCTCTATGCAAAATGTTTAACACTTTTCACAATTTCATTGCATTGGCATTTCGTCAAACAAATCATGTTCAAACTGGTAAAGAGTTTTCTGATTGCAGCATTTAGAAATACTTTGATTTAAGGTTTCTTGAAACACATTGATGTCATGTAAACATTCATAAACTGAACTTGACAATCATAGATTTGAAGAAGCAATTTATCAAATAGCTTGCACCACTCAAATTGATTGAAAATGTTAGAATTTAATATGACAGTTCGCTGTTATGAGTGGTAGAATTTATACAGAGGAAAGTATAACAATGTTTTGACCTTAGAGCAGCAGTTTGAATACTTTGAATCGGTCCTAGCAACTTGATTATTGGCAGTGCCTACAGATGGCAGACCACTGTTCACGCCAACCTCCTGAAAAGAAACTTCATTCTGTTCCAGGTTTGATGGATGAAGGCGCTTACTTTCAGATATTTAGAGGAAGTTCAACTTAATGTAGAAGCCGCCTATGCCTGTACAATTCCGCCCAGCTTAAATAATCCTCCAGATGCAATCACGCCTAACAGTATAGGCTGAAGTCAATCACAAAGTTAATCATGATCAAATCACTTGTGTCTCCAATATGCAGATTTGATCAACAAACTCCTGTTGAACTTTACATTGCCCAGCTCATCCAAACATGGCGCCCTCAACTACAGGCATCAAGCAAGTTACAGCAGCAGTTCGTGCAACCATCTAATGGTCGACCAGCTGTAAGGGATTGTGACAAGTCCAGCTTATCATACACCACGTCCTTTCTCAACCCTGAATCGCTTCATAGCTATTATCATTTCAACAGAGATTGGAATGCTTACACATAGATATTTGGTCTATAATAATAGCCACACCTGCTGCAAATAAACAAAGTCGACCAAGTCCCTCTTTAATACGTCCAACCTATATGGTTTTTGGCGGCCAGGAAACAAGAGAGATTCACCCAATATTTTTCCACTACACCCTGTCAGATTTTTAATATCTAATTCCAGCCATGGCACCACATTTGCATTCATTATATCTGAAGAAATTCTGAAAATCTATTAGCTCTGAACTCAAACCAAATTTCTGAAATTTGTCTTTGAAAAAGACTGCACAAATTTCATCAACGAGCACAATGCGAATTCTGAAGTAATCCACCCAGGATTGTATTGGATTTTTGTCCAATCCACCGAAAATCCCAAGGGTTTTCGTCCTCAGGCTTCCTAAACCTGTATACCAAGTTCTCCAAATTCTTCCAATAATAATTTCCAAAGATGATAATTAATTTTCTTTTCATCACCTTCAAATTTTTAATTATACTTGCTTTTTCTGTAGTGACTTTATTTAATATTTTATCAATGCATTTAATTTAAGTCACTTTAATAATTAAACCCATTAATTAAATATAAATGTCCAAAAAGTGACTTGGGACAATTTAATATTTAATTAATTAAATTATTCCCTTGCTTTTTCCCACCTTAGCTTATGTGAATAAAATAAGCTAGTGGACTCTGCTGGGTGATCACTCAGAAAATGGGGACATTACATTGGAATATCTTTTGAGTTACATATATGTAAGAAGTGGATCAAGACAATTTACATACAACCTATTATCCCATATTTTCAGTGAAAGAAATGTTGCACCAAATGCACAGCCTCATGTTAACCAAGCATCAAACAAATCATGATAATCTTGTGATTTATACTTGTGCATCACATGCTCACAATATGTAAGAATTGCAAACAACACCTCAAAATTAGAATCTAGCTCTTAAAGGAAGCAGACTGCTTCCCATAGCAACACCGTTACTTCTTTTCAGTCATAGTTCCTTATGGAGTATCGTGTTTTTGGTTTGGTGCAGATGCATAGGAATATTTGCTTCTTGGACTGATTCATTGTTGCATCTGATATGATTTAAACCAAAACATGTGTTAGATTCATAGGCCATGATTGTTATGTCTAATTTCCAATAATATGCATCAAAATGTAGAAGGATAATGATGGTGTAACACTCTACTTGTTCTATAGTTTAAAAATGTAAACCAACTACCAGTTTCAGCCGAAGTTTAACTATCTTGTTTTCATGCTAGGTTTCCTTTGCAGTTTGAACGGAAAAGAAAAATCATTTTTTAAATAATTACCTCATATTCAATTTCATAACTAACTCTTAAACTTTCAGTTTCAGCTAAAAGGAAACAACTAACTGTTTTCAAATAACTGAAATCATAGAAGAACATTAACTAACTTTCAGATTTTCCATTTCAGTTGAAAGAGCAAACAACTGTCTAAATATTCAACTGCAGATTTGTACATATAAACAATTTACTAGAAGGGAAGAACATTTATTGCAGCATTGATATTAAACTTAAATAAGTAAGGCATGTACCTGGAGTTACGAGAGAGAGAAAAGAATACAATATGAGATCATCATTATGCTGAATTGCTTGAACAACTTTATCTTTAAGAGAAAGAGAAATATCATCAAGGGCTTTTCCACCCATCCAAGACCTACTGGTCTCCTGAGTTTCTTCAACTAAAGAACCTGACCCTTCACGAGGGTAATCAACAAGGATCAAATTATTATCATGTCATTTCGAGCCTGGTGTCATGAACCTATACCGCTGGTCGATCCCTCCTCTGTAGGTACTTCCTAACTAGAAGGATCATTCTGACCAAAAGTATATCTGGTTCATGATAGCTGACCAATGCCTAACTGGCATCATACTTTGGTCAAGGATTTTTATCATTCTGGCACTCCTATTCTCAACATGTAAAATTCTTAATTCAAGGTTTTTAATTTCAAAAGTTGGTTTTTAAAACGTTTATCCCATTTAATGCTGTTTCAAAAGTATTTAGGAGAGGGCAAGATTTTTATTCTTTTCTTCTAATGAACCATTGCTTACTCAACAGAATTAGAGGATTAGGAAATATCTTTTCTGAGAAAAGAAATCATGCAAACCCATAACATTACTTTGAAAAGATATGAATTCAGGTAGAGAGAGGATTGCAAGACTAAAAACGGAGTTAAGAGGATGATAGTCGAGGGTTTATCAGGGTCAATATGATCACTAAGCAATTTGAAGATAGATTAAACAGATGTATAGGTTCAAACCATTTGCTAGAATACAAAGATTCAAAAATCACTATGAAATCAGATTCAGGTCAAGAACAAGAAATAACTTTCCTTGGCTAAAACAGAGGCAGAGAGTTAATATGACATTCTTGAATTCATATATCAATTATCAGTATGATCGCTTTTCAATAAGAAAAATATATCATAATCGACTAACTCGACATAGGCCAAATATAATCAAATGCAAATGGTTTCCATACATGCCTGGTAAAGTTGGAATTAGCTCAACAAAGCACGCACTCCTTCCTGAACGGAAGTACCAAACTCACAGTCCCGACTCCTTCACACTTGCACGTTGCCAGACAAGCAATCGAAACCCACTGAAATGAGCCCGACGGTGAAGAAGAGACATCACAAAGAATGCAACAAATACGCTACAGAGTAAGGTGGAGCTTGAATGAGGAACAATCAAGAAGGTAGTTGTCTGGAAGTGATGTATTCACAAGAGGAATAAGAGAAGAAACTAATGGAGTATCTCAATACTGGCTATTATTCAAAATAAATAAAGATGCACTCAATGGTTTTTCGTAAAAAAGAAAAGACACCAGAGTTAGGATTCAATTATACAAAGACTTGCCAAGTCTCCAAGAGTCCGATTGCCAAAATGACCAAGAGAGAAAAACGAGAGGAAGAGAAACGTCTAAAAAGGTAAATCCCTTCCAATGCTGAGACTCTTTGCCTTCCCTACATGAACGACTCCCACCTTCCCATCTTGAACGTTTCTCAAGAGAAAGAGAGAGAACGTTGAAGAAGACATCAAATCAAATCCTCTGGATAAGGGCGGTTTAGATGCCTTAGGAAAGACGGCAATGAATATTTTAATAAGATAAAATCTGATCCTTAGGATAAGGGTGGTTTAGATGCCTTAGTGATGAAGTTATTAAATATTTTAATTAAAACAAATTAGATTCTCCTTCTAGGGTGGTTTGGACTAGGAGCCTTATTTAAGAAGGCATTGAGGGTTGTGAGAGGATTATGTTTTTGGCATTGATACTTTGAGAAACGTTGTGAAGAGATCTTTCTCTTATCTGAAATAAGTTTTCAGAATTTCTTCAGAGTGGTGTTCCCTTGAGTTGGGTTTGGTGATGCTCCCTTACCCCTGTTTGAGAGGTGAAATTACTCAGGTTTCATCATAGGGCAAAATTGTGCAAGCTTGGTGCATTTTACAGCTAGGGTTTGAAGACAGTTCCTGGTCAAAAATTGGATTTGGAGGTCTACAGATTTTTCTGAGCAAATCTACCATTGGGCGACCCATACTAGGGACATTTTGGAGTGCAATGAAATCTGTTTCATGAATTTTGGAGATGCTGGTGATTTTATATGAATTTTGAAGATATAGGGTGACTAGGGTTTCCAGTTTGGTGGCTGGACATTGCAACTTCAGTTGCATTTCAGTCATTTCCAGCCAGGCATATCATCCATACTTATTGTAGCTTCATCTTCCATTCATATGGCTAGGGTTTGGACTTGTGTTTTGGCACATTTGGATGCAATTGAAGGTCTGAAATACAAATCCGACTTAACTAATTGTATTTTCTAGACCTCTCTATTTGTAATAAACTTTTAATCAAATAATAAGATAAGCTATCACTGCCGGGTATGTTCATCTATGTTTATGTGACTTGTTTGATTGCCTAATATCCATGTTTCAAGTTCATTTCTTGTTATTTGGATCTATGCTTGGAACCTTTCAATCTACATGATATTACAAACCCTTTGTTGAAGACGAAAGTTAAAAAGCTTAAGTACTTTGCAAGTAAAACATATCAGAAATTTTCAGACCAGCGAAGGGAAAAAAATTCAGTTTGAACTAGTAAGGGTTCTTACATCATCAGACGAATTATTTTCACAATTGAAATGATCATATTATTTATTGCCAAAATCTGAGATTGAATAGTTTGGTACTCCAGTCTTTAATATAAGCTGCATATGATAACATATGGCTCATGCAATTGAATAGATGGATTTATTCAAGCACAATATATATACTGTGTAATCTTTCATATGAGAGTTTTCCACACTTTAACCAACTAGACTGGGAAGGAACATCAGTATATCAATTTGAATGTATAGAAGAATACCATTCTTGACCTGTTCTACCACAAAATAATTTGCCTTGGGTTCAATACTTTGCTCATCTCCTTTGCAAATTTAACATCAACCAAAAAAGATAACAAACTAGAGAAACACAGCAATTAATCCCTCCTTGAGTTGAATATTCAACCTTGAAATGGCGGCAGCTCCCCTTCTCATCAGATCTTGCGGCTCCATTAAATAAGAAGAAATTAAACATGAATTACTTATCAATGTCGCCGCAACTCCCTAAATCTTCCACAATTTTTCCTTTGGCGTTTAAGAGAAACAAGACGAATTAATAACCATGCCAAGAGTATATTTGACTCCAAGGTTGACGGAGATTCTTATCCGACTCCCTATGCCATGTGAACTCCAAGGTAGTCAATTAAAGTGTCTTTAGAAAATAGCTACGGGTTCTAGTTTGTCTTCAAAGATTATTCCACATTATCCTAATTTAAAGACTCCCACGATTTAATACTTTGATTGTCGTTCTCATCCTTTTACCATTGAGGTGGACCATAATGTATTCTACCAATGCGTAGATAATGCCAGACTCTTTTAATTAGCAATTCTCCCAACTTTTAATGTTTGCAGTGGCTCCTATGAGACAAGGTGTGGCAGATAAAACTTCCACTAGCTCTTTCACAATATTCAATATCGATCACCCCCTTATACTCCTAAAGACATATGACAACTATTTACACAAGTGCAGTGGTGCCAAAAGACATTTAGACTTCCTCAATTTCCCATTATCACGTCACCTGGTGAATGCGGAGGTTGGCTTTACAATCTACTAAGAAGGTTTCAGTACTTTATATAACTACAAATCAGAGTCTAAGTACAACATAAGAAAGATTTGCAAAAGAGATATGAATCTAAGCGCACAACAATGCTTCTTTAAACCAATAACTCTCTATGGAATTTTCCACTTAAGCTCCTCAACGGGTTTCTTTAGTGAAACGGCGTGAAACGACTCCTCTTGTAGAAACAGAATCAATGAATTTAGAATACAACCTCAAGAAATATTAATTCTACATGTGGAGACCACCAAACGAATTCCTAACTATGAACTTGCCATGAAACCCAACTCATTTTCTGGCATGGCTTCTCTTTACCAAAGCAAATATTAATCGATAGATAAATAAGAGCAACCAATCGTAAACATTAACAACTGAGTATGTAAGATTTCAAACACCAAACTCCTTAAATAATCACTACTCCTTCAATATGGAGGCGCCTCATTCAAAAGCTCGATACAGGCAGGGAAGTATTAATTCTTCAACCAGTGAATGATTAGCACCTTATAAATATTTCTTCTAATACTTTGAATTCTTGGATTGTACGCTGCTTCAATACAATGACCTTATTACAGTAATTTTGACTCAATGGCAGAGTATAACATTTTATAAATCCATTTCATGTCCAGTGAATCCATCAATTTCTTCTATACAAAAAGAACTTATAGATACAATCGACTTTGTTTAATTCTCATCTGCATAATCTGTAATCAGAAATTTGACTTTACAAACAACTCACAAACTTCAACCATTAAAATCAACTACAGAATCTGAGTGACTTTGCCAGTACAAAAATTGAGTTTTCATCCAATTCTGAGAACATGAGGGTTTGCGTCTCCAAGCTCCTGAAAACCAAGTTTTCCAAAACCAGAAAATATCCAAGCCTACCTGAAAACAATGCTCCAACAATCTTTTATTCGCTTCTCTCTACAACTCCTGATGACCGCTTGAATTCTCTTCTTTTCCATTTTCACCTTTTAATTAATTTCTTTTGAGAATCCAACAGAAAGTAACTTTATTAATTTATTTAACTTTTTTAAAACTCAAGTTACTTTTGCACCATTAATTTAAGTTGTCCCTTTTTAATTTACTTTTTCGACGACTTAAATTAATTACTTAACTTTATGCTGAGACATAAAAATTGGGGACATTACAGTCTTTGGAGATACTATTTTCTCCCACATAGGTCTGATTTTCAGTCTTGAGGGTGCTGTGTTGTTCCATATCAGCAACCCTAAAGGAGCCTTTACACATTTTCTTGCACCTATGATGGGTATCTTTCACACCCACTGAAGATCTACACAGGTTGGAGAGTTGTTTGGTGTTGCTAGCACTTCGAGATGCTTCTATCTCTCTATGTTTTTCGGATGTGATGATATAAAGATTTGGGATCCAAGTGGCAGTATGCTTATCATTGCTTAAGGACAAGCAATCACAGGAAGGGAGGATTGTAATGTCCTGAAATGCTGGGGTTGAGCCTTGAATAATTGGAAAAATAATTATTTATGGCTCAATTAATTTTTATTTGGCTTGGTAGACTTGGGAATCAATTTTCCATAATTTATTATTATTTTTTGTGAAGCCAAAATATTTTTATGATTTTTCTATGATGCTGGGTAGCCCTTTTTGGAGGATAAAAAAGGAAAAATAATAATATTTTAATTCATAAATTGGTGTGCCCCATTTTGGAAAATATAAAAAAAGAAAAGAATGCAAATTTAAAAGGAGAAATTGGACACCCAAATTGGGCCGGCTAGATTGGGGGGGGGGGGGGGAAATGCTAAGTTGCCTAGGTCAGCCAGCTTGTGGGAGGAAAAGAAATCAAGTATAAATATAAGATCTTTTGGACATTTCACATCATCATTCAAGCAATTCATTTTCAGCAGATGTCTTCTCCTTTGGAGGAGATTTAGCATATGCTTTAGGACGAAAACCCTATTGCTTAAAAGGGAGTTGGACGAAAACCTAACTCACCTTGTGGAGGATTCGTGACAGAGTCCTACTTGCACTTCATTGAAGATTTTTGGAGCAATTGGAGTGTTAATTCAAGATCAGATTTGCAGATCAGTGGTGGAGCAACAATAGAAGTTCATTGGTTGTCATTACACTAGGGTTTCACCCTAGGGTTTGATTGGAGCATAATTGGAAGGTGAATTGGGGGTTTTGTTGAGCCCCTATTTGTCGTCATTTTGGTATGTAGAAGTTCATAATTTGGATAGTAATATTTCTGGCTATTTTATTGTGTTAAGCCCTATATTTGACATACTTTCAGACTTCATAGTAGCAGCATATTCAGAAAATCAAACTTTGTTAGTTGGATTGGGATGATTATATTGTATATTTTGGTTGGAGACTTTCATATAGAGCGCTTTTTGGTATGTTTATGAGTAATTTGAGGTATCCTTTGTTCGCTGTAATTATTTGTTTTCAAATCAGAAAATTAAAAGCAAATATTTAGAAAATTAGGGTTCGGGCAGAATTTCATATTCAGAAAATGTCATGTTTGGATATGGATTTGTTCGCTATGATGACATGTTTATAATCAGAAAATAAAATCAGAATCTAGGGTTTGGAGCAGAAAAAAAAAGTGCAGAAATTTAGGGCAGAATTCTAAGTTTTAATCAAATTTGAAAAATCAGAAAATTAGGGTAAAAATCAAAAACCCTAAAATCAGAAAAATAGAAAATATCTTGTGTGGGATATTTCATGCATAATTGAATGAAATACATTAAACACTTTCAAATCAGTGTATGTCTATTATTTTGTTTTGATTAGAGGTAAAAAATGGGTTTTGATGGAGCCCGGAACCCAATACAAAGAAAGGCAGGCTGTAATTAAAATACATCATAAACCATCAGCAGCCCCATAACAGCCGCAAAAGATAAGCAAGACTATGCACGCTGCATCTTACAAACAAGCATGGTCCAAAGACCCTAAAACAACTTGGTTTTAACCGGGACCAGAAATCCTTTAGATACACACAAAACCTGCCTGCATCTACCAAACATTAGCAAACCAGTTGCTCGTGGGAGACACCACTGAGCCAAAGAAGATAATCTACATAATGGTGTAAGACACCATCAGACCTCCAATCAAAAACTTGAGCAAATCCAAACACCCCACCTCAATAGGGTAGATGGAGAGCCCAACCAACCACTGGGCACAAAGCCACTTCTCGAATTAGGAAGGCAACTTCAAAAAATACCACCCAATCTGTAGCAAAACAAAGGAATCCAAGGAGCCCAAAACATCCAAGGACAGCACCCGCAACACCAACTTCAAGGAAACATTCTAGTAACAGGAAACCAACTCCCCAACCACCTCAAAAAGAGGGAGCTCCCCTCTAATGGAGAGGATGCTACAAGCAGCAAGACCACCGCAGCCATAAATCACCATCACCCTCCACCTCCACCTCCATAGGAGCACTACCCACCTCAATAAGAATAGTTGAGGGAGGTCCACCTCCATAGGACTCGAGGAGATAGCTAACACAGTAGTCGAGCAAACACCCATAGCAACCTTTGGTACCCACTGCACTAGAAACAAACTCCACAGCAACCACCCAACAACAAAAAGAACCACAGGCCAAAAGACCCCCAGAGGCAGGGAACCAACCACACAAAGAGCACCCAACCCCCAAGAGGAACAGGGGATCCCAAATGAGTAGGAAACGAGAAGAGCCAGCATGAAAGAACACCAAGCAACCCCAACACGCTAGTCAGAGCCAGAGATAAGCCAAGACTCCCAACATCCAACCAGAAGGAAGCACCACCACTCCTCAGAGAGGGGGGAAGAGCCCAAAACATGCCAAGAACGAAAACTCCCAAAGCATAACCACCAAACAAGCAGCAAGCAGAAGCAAGGGAAGACCAAGAAGAAACCAGACGCAAAACAGACCAGTAGGAAAAACCACCAAGCCTTCCTATTATGTCGAATAGGAACAAAAAGAGGCCCCTTCTGCAACCAAACATCCTTAGAGAAACCCACACTCATCCACTGCTTGGAAAACAGCCAGAGAACCTAGTCCTAGCCACAGCATAAGGAGCCAAACCAAAAGCCATGGGAAGCTCAAGCACCAAGACCCAACACGATCCAAAAGCCTCACACCAAACACCCAAAAGAGGACAAATAGGAAGAAAACAGGAGGCCAAAACCCTCCCCTATAGAACAATAGAGCCTTCAGCTCCAAACCGAACACGACAACCCACATAGGCACAAGGAGAAGACCAACACCAAGCACAAACAACCTCCAACCAACACAGCCCAGGAATCGACCAAACAGCAAGGGACGCATCAGCCAAAAGCCAGAGAGACAGACCAAGCAACACCCGACCCCTAGAAAAGCAGCAGATACCAAAAAAGCCCTCACCAAGAACAAAAAACCACCATTTGCCAAGGTAAGACACCAAATCAACAGGCCTGCAGAGGGAATAGACCATGGCAAAGAAAGTCATTCTCCAACCCAGAGACTTCCACCTAAAACCAAGACAGGACACCACACCACCATGTGAGCATAGACTTAGGAAGAAAGAGGAGCCCAAGAGCAAATGTCATTTAGGCTGCTCCCAAACCAGAACACCATCACCGATGCCTTCTTCCACGCCAACCTCCTCAGCGCATTTCAAACCTACACTCCTGCCGCTCCCGCAGCCAAGAAAATACCCCAGATTCACTGGCCAATAAGAGAACAAATCGCCACTCAAACCAAGCTCCTCCAGGAAAGATCCTCGAGCAAGCTCCAAAGAGACCGCTCCAGCCAAGACCATATCCTTATTCCCGCACCAGCCAAAAGCACTCCTAGGTCCACGCCCAGCACTGTAGCACACCAACCCACGAACCGAGCCAAGCAAGGAGGAGCGACGCCAAAAGAATCCATCCGGGTCCCCCTTGTCCTCACTTCCGCTATCTGCATCCTTTGCAGATTCAAAATTTCTTCCTCCTGCTCTCGCTGCGTTCCTCATCCTCCAATTCAATATTGATATGTTATTATTTGATTTTTTAAAGAGACTATCATTGATAATGACTAATTATTCTTTTGTTGTCCATGTGAGTGTGACAAGAAACTTGATGTTCTATCATCATAGAGAGGGAGTGTTGTATGTCCATTATTTTGTTAAATGAATCATCTGCAATATATTTTTGTGAATGGTATGAATGTATTTATTTAAATCCATACACAAATATTGATCTTGTCGGAGAGAAAACTTCAAAATGTCATTCAGAACAACATCATGAAAACTGTTTGATGAAATGCTTGAGCAACCAAATTGGTGAAAATTGAAAAATTTTGCATAGAGATTTAGGGTGGGATATTTCACCCAACCTTTAAATAAACACCAAATCTTCTCTACAACTATGATTATTCCACAAATACTCGAGACCTAAAGGCGCATCAATGGAAGAAGATATCGCCCAACTATTAAGTTCCCACATCCAAAATTGTTTGTAACAAATTTTCATAAATGTTTTCCAAACTCCTTAAGAAGATTATCTAACCTGCAATCTGACTATAATTAATTCGTCTTGCCTGCAAGATTTCATGAATTAATTAGCTTCAATTGTACCAACGAAAACCCAAGGAAGATCTCTCACCATTGTGGATGTTATCCTTTGTGAGGGTTTCCTTCCTCAAGAAGTTCTTGGAGGAATTTCAGCAACATACACCAAATTATTTTTCACACATACCAAAATGAGCCCAAATATTTCTTTTTGTATTTCCCAAATCCCAACACCTCACTTTTGGGAATTAAAATATTACTTTTAATTATTTCCTTATGTCTCCTCTTCCAAAGCCCAAAATGGGATAATTAATGTTACTATTAAAAATACTCCCAAAAAGTGAGTCACTTAAAATAGTTAAATAAATACTTAAGTGAAACTTTATAATAAAATATTATAACTTAAGCATTTATTTAATTTCATCCACCTAACTTGCGGAAAACCCTTCGAGCACCAAATATTGAAACTGGAATTACGCTGGACTTCGCGACTCCAAGAATTGTGGAGCTCCCTTAACACCCCAATTAGCCTACGAGAACCCAAGGAATAGGCTAATGGTCGATGAAAAAAGCTAAGTTCAAGAAGGGGACATTATAGTCCTCCCTTTCCAAAATTGCTTGTCCCCAAGCAATTGCAAATCTGGATGCTAAAGAATCTGCTTGCTCTCCCATGTTGTTGGTAACATAAGCATGATGGTGTATGGTGTTGTCATTGATGTCAACCCATTGTAGAATTGATGGTGTATCAGTATGAATATAGTTCAGAGAAGACCAAGTGTTTTTGAGAAATTGGCTAAGTCCCAGACTGAGATAGCGTATTTTCAATATAACAGAGGAACAATTTTGTGGTTCGCATTGTTCCACATTGCATTGTCTTGTTATGTGGTTTTGAGATAATAATGGTACATACTGAAGGAGTCCATATCCAAATTTTTAGAGTTTTATATCTTCCGCAGCAAAATATATTAATGACAGTGTATCGGACTAAGTAGTGATAGAGTTATAGTTGCAAAGTTCATATTGGAATGCTCTGCATTCTACCGCATATGTTTGTTGTGTTGTGCGGATTTCAAGAATTGTTTGGAGATGTCAGATGTGTGTGCATTTCAAGTTTCAAGTGGTTTGGTGGTCTATGCATCAAGTTTTGGATGAACAATTGGTTCATTCAATTGTTGCTTTATCAGCTTGTTTGTGTGGTGCTGACCTAAGGGTTTTAGGGTTGTGCGGGACTGAATTGTGTATAGAGCGGATTCATAGGAGTATCTATAGGTCATGCCGACCTATTTTGGCGAAAAACACGCTTTGGTTACTTTCGCAAGGCATGTATGTTGGAGTTTTGAGCCAACAGGTTTTGGGGTCACACATTTCATTGAATTAGGCTGACCTAGTTGATGGTATGATTGATTGCAAAAGATAAATATGTATAGAGAAGGACAATTCATTAGAGGGATGTCAGTGTGTGTTGTAATGTGATGCAATCTTGTGCATGTGCATAAGAGTGATAGTAAAGGATGGAGTGTGTTAAGTCGGTCTTTTGAGCAAAAAAGGAACTGTCTTTAGTGTTGGCGTAACAACTAACACCTCTGGAGTGCAAGTTGGTACAGACAGCTATGCACACTACGCAATGAGTGCTCTTCAAATTAGGAGGGGAAGCTCCCTCGTTGTGCTCGACAAAAGTGCTTGAAAAGGAAAATAAACTAAACTATAACCTGTCTTTTTGTCTCAGCTGTAAGAGGTCCAAGGCGTTCAAGAAAACTCTATACGTTGTAGCTAAGTATTTTTTGGTTTCACAAGACTTAACTACAACACACAAAACTAAGTAACTTTAACTATCCAATCCCCTCAAGAATTCAAAGCATGAGGAAAAGGAGCGGGAATGATTATCTGACGATAAGCCGGGTATAGACTCACAACGTGAAGGCAAGGTGGCACAACTATCTGCTTGTCTGGATAGGCTTATTGGAAACGACAACACACAATAAATCGAGTACAAATTCTCAACTTGAAGGCAAGGTGGCACAACTATTAGCTCAATCTGAATAAGTTTATTATTCACACACATCACACGATAACCAAGTACAAATTCTCAACTTGAAGGCAAGGTGGCACATCTATCAGCTCAATCTGAATGAGTTTATTGAACACAAAAAATGAAGGATAGCCAACTAGGACAATAAATTGCATAGACGAGACACGCATACAATCTACGATCAAACTAGCCACTATATCTAACTAAAGCAAGAATTCACCATCATAATTGCATGAGACCCAAGTGGCATAACAATTCATCATAATAGTAAATGCTCATGAACAAATATAGAATGAGCAATATTGAAGGCAAGGTAGGCATAGCATATATTTCTCTCTCATCCAAAATTTATGTACAAATGAGCAAAAACTCTTATTTATAGACATCAAAAGGTGTAGGGAACCCTAAAATCACCTTGAGTCAACTACAGTCTCGCAATGCATGCAAGATTATTGTTAAACCCTAATAAAGCAAACAATACAGCTAACTGGAAAGCTACCATCAGTTAACCGGTACAAATTAATCTAAATGGACAATGTGCAAGCATGCACGTCCTTATTGAAAGCAAGTTAACTGAAACACTACCATCAATTAACGTAAACCCTAAATACAACTCCAAGTGAATAAAGCTAATCCCATAATAGATATGCATGAGATGAGACAACTTAACTTGAAAAGATAACACCAAGTTTAACTGCTGTGTATAACGTCTATCCTAAGAGGTGGGAACTGAAGTCTACTGATTGTGATCTCGAGCAACCAATCCCTCAACGAGATTGTTAACTGCATCACTGTTTGGAGCTCTGATACTCTGCCGAAGTATGCTATGTCTATGTAGCATGTCCTCACTAGCTGTGATCTGGAACTGAAGTTCACCTATGCTCCTAGTTGCTTCATCGAACAATGCTGACATGATTGTAAGTTGATTTATCTTACAGCCAACGGTCTCCCTACTGAAAATAGTATGAATGAGTGCTTGGAGCTTTGACTGTACATCAGTAAGCTCAACATAGGCACCACCCTCAATCTGATATCGACACGGTAAGCGAGATACTAAGGTTCTCACAAACTAGAGTGCACTAGTAACGTGTTCTCTACTCAACCAACTCTGACACCATAGTTTCCTCTATCTTTGCCTTGAAAACCAACTGTGTTTTCCAAGAGTAGATAGCTTCTTTATCCTCTGCATCTATGACTGATTCATATGCCATACTCAGGTGAACAATCATAATCTCATCCCGGGGTCTACTAATTGCCATGTCTCACTCTTCATCTTAAAGACGTAGACAGAGCTCCCGTGCATTGTACCACAACTGATATAGCTTTGTAAGCATAGAACGGCCTCTAGCAACGAACTACTCCTCCCATTCCTCCAAACGCTTGCCGTATGCAACCAAATAATTAAGTTGGCCTTGTTCTGCTGGAGGCTCAAGCACCGGTGGGAGTGTGGCAGTAACATCTTATCTGTGTACAAGGCTAGAAATGTACTGACAAAGCTGTCTGATTTCAGCCTTGAGGGCTGCCTTGTCTTCTCCGTCCTTCAGCATTCTATCCCTGGCACTGTTTGTAGCAACCTGTAGGAGATCAACCTGAGTTTGTGTATGCTATGACCAAGGTTGACTGTGATAACCTCAAAATCCTGAGATTCCAATTCATCCAAGCTCTTCCCCTGTGGAGGTATAGCAGTCTCGATGACGATCTCCATATCAATATTCCTCTCCACGTGGACCATGTTCTTGATCCTCTTGTCTGGCACATCCTGGTAACCCTGATTGAAGTCTGAATAATTAAGGACATAGGATGGCTGCCTCCTCTTCGTTCCCAGTTGAGTTTCAATCCAAGACTGGTCTCGGCTAATGCTAGTGGAAGGGTTTGTACTAGCAACAGGAGGCTTTGACAAGAATGAATATGTAGAGGATTTGCTGTGAGATGGGGAGTCTAAATCTAATTCAATATGAATCGGAACTGGTGACTGCTCTAGAACTGGTGTAGGAACTTGAGGCTGAACCTTAGGCATTGGCGGACTTTGAACTGGCTCTGTGATAGGTTGTTTGACAGGATCCGTGTGTGTATCAATGGCAAGCGCCTTTCCTTTTGAATTGTTTGGTACTTGACTTTTCTTGGGAGGGTTACTCCTCTTCTTCTATTTAGGTTTCGACGAGGAAGGTAGCGAAGGATCCACCACTGGCGGCTCTGTTCTAGGCACATTTACCCTCCTGGTCTTCTTGTTGTCGAGGTAAAGTATACTGTTCTGAATAACTCTACTTGACCTCTCCTTTATTGTCGCGTACTCCTTGGCGTACCAATCAACCACTAGTAGTGGCTGGGTGTCAACCTGCTCTCTGAAAAACTGAGGAAGAACTTCACCCTCATCATCTGATAAACCTCCCACATCTTTTGCCAAGAATATAAAAATCTGTGAGAGAGAAGCGACCGTAGCTACGTTTGCGAACCTCGAAGTCGTCCACACAATTGGCCCAATAGTCTTCCATAGAAGGCTTATGATATGCATGACCACCGAGGCGTGTTGTGTAATGACCCCAAGGATCATAGGCATGTACCTCAACAAGATACTTGAGATGATACCTCTCTAGCTCTTGTCCTGCAGCTCTGGCATCAACTGTCGTCTTGCACCAATATATTCCAAACTAAAAGGGAAAATTGGCAGCTAGTTTATGCTTGCAACACAAATGACGATGAACATCATGTAACTGCCTCAAGAACTCCATAAAGATTGTTCTATCCGAAGAATAGCATGGAAGCATGGCTGGATTTCCTATAAATCCATATACTTGGATATAGGTGTATGTCGGGAATTGAATGAACCAGTTTGCCCAACCATCCATCGCTGCTCTAGCAACTGCCAAGATACGAATGTGCAACTCCCGATCCAAATTTCTCACTTTATAAGTCAAGAAAGCCTCGTGAGCATGCTTGAAGTGACGTTCAGCCTTAGTGTTGTGACCTTTTCACACATCGCCCCACTCAAAATGGGGACCCCCTAGTTTTTGCTCCATTCTCGTCTTTTGGCTTGGGTTTCTCTCTCTCTCTCTCTCTGTCTCTTTTCTGATGTCTGCCTTTCGAGGATTGTGCCCGTCACTGAGCTTAAGCGTAAAATTGACTAAGTCTGAAAATTAGGGTTTCATCTTTCCTGGTCAGTTCGAGGTTGAATGAAGTAAACAAATTGAAAACAGAGCTTAACATTGTTGTCAGTATGCTTCCAGCAGGCTCTCAACAAATTTTCATCAGATTCTAAGGTACTTACTATTTTTAGTAAGAGTGCAATTACAGGCAATCTGTCAGCATTTTTGAAATTCCGACAATCACACCACATTCAGAACACATCAAGTTACTCGCGTGCAAAATTTGAGCTGAAACGGACGACTTTCTATTTTTAGTAGTCCAGCTTCCGGAGCAAATTTCAGGGCTTAGATGCAGAGTTTTTCTTTGCATGTTTGGACATTCCTTCTGGGTTTTTCGAGACCTTCGCGATGGTGTAACATGCAAACCAAGGCGACAACTTTCAGAGTCCAACCTTCCGAGGCTATTTTTAGGGTTTGCATGTCAGGGTTTCCTTTGCATGTCGGATGATTCCTTATGGGTTTTTCGAGAGCTACACAGTGATATGACATGCAAATGGAGGTGGTCACTCAGTAAGGAACTTACTATTTTTAGCAGGTGCGTCCCGGCAGCCGCCTCCCAGCACTTTAGAATCACGAGCTGATCGCAATGCAGCAGAAACGAGGACAAACAGAGATCATTTGATACACATGCAGAGTAAATTAGGGTTTCCAGCTTCGGGGCCTGAAAAGAAGGGCAAAAAGTCAAAATTTTTGAAAACCGGTGTAAACCACTGCAATCAGTATCCTTCAAGCTATCTGCTGGTAAAATTTGGAGTCAAACGGAGCACTTACTATTTATAGTAAGTCAATTTGGAAACAGGCTAAAAATAGTAAATCGGTTGCATGCGCCAATGTCAGCAGGCAGGTCACGTGGTGAGGAGCGCATCATTCAAATTTCAAGTCAATCGGAGCTGTGGAGCTATCAGAAACAAGCATTTACTATTTATAGTAAATCACCTTCAGAATTGGGCTAAAAATAGCAGTGTCAACAGGATAACAAGGTCGTGAGGATGCAGTGTTTAAAATTTCAAATCATCCTGAGCTTCAGAGATGCAAAAATTAAAGGACTTACCATAAATAGTAGGGCATGGATAAACTGGCAAGGATGAGAAAAAATTGGCTAAGTGTTGGTGTTTGTCCACCTCTCATAGCAAAATGCGCCTTCTTCATACCAAGCATAGAAAACTTCTAAGTCACAAGCTTATCCTACTCACCAGGTGAAATGCGCCAAAGTTCAGGAAAGTCAAAGAAAGTCAACGTTTCTCATCCTCCTGCCTAGCTCAAATGCGCCTAAGGGAAGCTAGTGAAAGTGTAAAAATATTCTAAGGCAAAATTTCTTCCTCCTCACCCCTCCAAATACACCCATCCTTCAAGCAGAGTAAAATGCGCCCAAGAGAGAAGCGAGTCAAAGTGGTCAACACTTTTCATCCAGTAGCTAGGCCAAAATTTGCTCACCTTGAAGAAGGAAAGTTGAAAATTATTCTAAGTGTTGGGGTTATCCTCCACCACCCTCCAAATGCGCCCATCCTGCAGCTGGGTAGAAATGCGCCCAAAAGCAAATAGGTCAAAGGAAAGTCAAACAAATTTATCCTTCTCCATAGGCAAAATGCGCCCAAAAGCATGCATGTGAAGACGAAAACAAGGGAGGTGAAAGGTCACAGAAGGACGTGGTAACATGCTTTATCCTCCTCTACATCAAAAATGCGCCCAAAGATGAAAGCAAGTCAACAAGTCAATGAGTTTCGTCCTTCATCAAGGCTAAAATGCGCCAAAGTTAGAAGAAAGTCAAAAGGTCAAAAGAATTCGTCCTCCTCACCCCCCTAAATGCGCCTAAATGAGGTCAAGTAGAGACAAAAAATGGAAGTTGAAGAGTCATCCCCCTTGCATGTCTAAATGCGCCCAAGTTGAGGTGGTAAAAGTAAATGATAGGTGGTAAATGAGGTAAAAGGTGTTCAAAATACTTCAAGGCGTGGTCAATACAAGGGTAAATGCTAGGCGTGATTTTGAATTTCCTCTTCAAGTCTCAAATGCGCCCAAGGTGGTAAGTGTTAAAGAATTTTCTAAGGCGTGTGAAGTATGAAAACAAAATGTTAGGCGTGGTAAAGTTAAATGTCCCTCTTCAAGTGCTAAGTGATATGCGCCCAAGGTGATGGATGTGTTGCCTAGGCGTTGGAAGTGAAGACTTCTAGCAAGGATAGTGTGCGCCCAAGGAATAAGGTGGAGGAATTTAAAGATGCTAGGCGATGAAATTTTTTTCAGAGGCAAAGATGAATATTCCCCTTCACACATGATATGCGCCAAAGGTGGTGAGTGATAAAAAAAAAATTTCTAAGGCGTTGGAGCTTCAAAAATATTTTCCAAGTGTGAAATAAAATGTGAAGTGGAACAACGTGCTTGGTGTTGAATTTTTTTATGATAAATTCTTCTTAAGGCATTCTCCCAAGCAAGGATGAGCAAGATTGAATAAAAATTTTAAGGCGAAGAATTTTCAAGGCAAAATTTTCCCAGGAGATGATTTCAAAAAATTTTCTCTAAGGCAAAATATTTTCTTCTTAGAAAATACGCCTAGAACTCAAGGTGATGAATTTTCTTCTTAGAACACCGGCAAATTTTTCAGGGACGAAGTCAGAGATGGATGATAATGCAGGATGACTTTAAATTTCTCAAGTTGGAGCAACACAGGATGATCACTGGCAAAGAATGGATTTAATTTGATAGAATAATATTTTCGAAGGTTTAAAATTTAAAAATTAAATGAACCCTTTCGTTGGGTATCCATGGATTCAAAGCATTCTGGAGAAAATTCTCTTCTGGGTACTGAACATTTATGATGATAGATGGATTTCCATGTTTTCCGCAGTTCGCCAACACTTTTTCAGTAAAGAATTTGATCAGTGCTCAAATTGTGAATTTTCCTAAGGAAAATTTTAAAATATTCTAAGGCAAATTTGAATAAAACGACTTTTAAAAGGAAAATGATTCGAATGGTGAATTTGAAGTGAGTTGCCTAGATGATTTTGATTGAATTCTTCGATGATGAATTTTCCAGAGCTGAGGAGGAGTTAGATTCGAATTCAAGTGACAGAGCTCCGGCTGGTGAATTAAAAAAGATGAATTTAAAATCAAAATTTTCGAAAATAAATTCAAAGATGCCAGTCAAAGTCAAGTTTCTAGAAGAACAAGATTCCTGACGTCGAGAGACAAGTGTCAGAAATACCAGAGGGAAAATTCGAATTTTTGAGGAGTAGTAGAAATTAAATGTACAGGCTATAATTGGCTCCTAGAATTCGATTCTTGGCTATAAAATTGATGATGATATAGTTTCAGGAGACACTCAGCCACTTGAGGACGATGAGCCTCGCCAGAATGATGTAGAGGTTGAGCAGGTCCGAGAAGTAGAGGCACAAGAACAGCAGCCCTTTGATATACAGTATAATGTACCTGATTGGCTTAAGGACAGGATGAGAAGAAGCCCCAGCGAGGAGATTGATCCAGCAGTTGAGATGGAGGAATTTTTGAACAGGATCAGTCCACCTCCACAGAAGAAAAAGGCAAGAAAGTTTTCGAAGATATCCACTGAAGAGGATGGTTCCCGTACTCTTCACGTTGTCGTGCCTCAAGTTGATTGTGACCGAAATGAAGCAGTGCCTGAGAATTATGTGGTGACGACTTTGTATCTAGGACGCCCCACTGGTGCGCAGATTGTAGAGTGTGATAACTCCTACCTCGCCCTCAAAGATAGGTTATTCAAGAAGGAAGGAAAGTATAAGAAGTTGAAAAGAGAACACAAGGCCTTGATTGGATACGTACAGCAGTTGTCTCGTTCTCGAGGGCAGGAGATTCCAGTGATAGAGCCTCCAGCAGAGATACCTAGGGAATCAATCAGTGGCTTGATGGAGTTGGGAAAGATGGCACAGGAGGCAGATAAGTGGGTCACAGGAGTTCGTGCCGAGACAGAGAAGTTTATGGAGGACCTTGCTTTTGCTTTTCAGCAGCCTCTAGTATTTTGGCACGGATGGAGGCAGTTGATCATGCTTGGGGTGATACTTCTATCTATCAGAGCAGAGTAATTCAGCGTCTTGAGGCATTGAGGCATGTTCTGTTGCGATTGTTGATTGATGGAGGTGTCATTCAGGAGAATGACAGATATGATTTCTCTAGATGGTATTCTTTAGCGATCACGGGACGTGGTTTCTTCGACACAGCATAGGCGGATTCAGCTAGGATACATAAGGCCATGGCCAATATTATTGATGGAGTTCAAAATACTTTTGAGGCCATATTTGCTAGGCGGCTGAATCCAGATGAGGTTAATATTGATAATTTGAGGGGTAGGCTGGTGCCTTTCTTTTTAGAAGTTAAGACCTTCGTACAAGATTATTTCGAGAACATTTATGCTTTCTCCACCTTGATCCAGAGCACGCAGGATTCCTTGGTTGCTTGGAGAAAATCTTGTACAAGGCATGAACATTCAGTCACGGTCTTAGAGTTTCAGCTAGATTGTGTTCCACCCATTTCAGTTCAGGAAGTTGAGGCTGTACTTGGCAGATTCGTTGAGTTTGCAGTCAGAGAGAAGGCAAATGGGAATGCACTACTGGATGAGGATCTTCTAGAAGACTGATTGTGGACATTTATTGCCTTTACTATTTTTAGGAGTGAGTGGGAATCTTTGTTCATTTATTACACCACTCCCCATTCTGGCAGTTTTTAGGGTTAGGGCTGAGTTGGCACGATCTTAGCCACTCTATTGATTGTAACCCTAGCCGTCTTTTGGGACTTGGCTATCTGTAAAAGGGGGAGTCCCCCTCATTTGTAAGGCATTAGATATCAGACTAGAGAGTAGAGCATAGTAGACATTTTGCTTAGCATAGTGTGGAGAAGAAAGAAAGTTTTCCCTTTGAAAACTTTTGTGGAGATTATTGTGTAACACTTTCATGATAAATAGATCTTTTCATTGATGGTGGAATTCGTCTTTATCATGAATAGCTAGCAAGGTCTCTTCTTCCTTTCGAATCCAAGTAGCTTAATTTTCATGCAAGTAGTTTACTTTGATGTGTGGCGTTTTATTGAGGTAGCTTCTTTTCATTCCATACCACTAGCGGCTTGTTGATGATAAGTTCGCCTTGTGTGGTCGACTGGAAATTATCTTGAGTATAACTTCGATTGTGATTTGTATGCTTATATGCGTCGTTTTGATGGCGTATGTATGCTAAATTATAATCTGAATATCTTTTGCTATCCCTTTGAAGATTGCACCAATTTTACTGAAGCTGTCCGACGTGAGGCTAGGTGAGATTCGGTTGAAGTCTACCAAAATTGGGCTCCATATGTCTTGCATTTAGAATAGGATATAAGTTTCTTAGGCCCTACACTCCTTTACTTTCCGCACATTTCTGATTAGTTTTAGGAAAACGAATTATATTGCCAAATCATACACGCAAGAATCCCTTCAAATCATCTATTTGTTGTTAACTGCAAGAAGTCTGAACAATTGTGTAAGTCCCCTCATAAGAACACAGCAATACACATCAACCAACTGAGGGTGTTCCAAGTATTTTGGAACCTTGGAGTTGAACGTGTGATCTATCTCGCAATCTTAGCACACGGAATACTTTGATCAAGAGAGAACGGAGTAGCCTTCGAACTATTTTGTTCTGCTGTTTGGTGCGGTCACAAAAACCACGTCAACACTTAGTGAACTCAAGCTGATCGTAATAGTGATAGACTTTCTGAACACTGAGAATGCCAACGGTGTTTAACCCTCAGAACTGACCCTGATAGGCAATCAAGTACACGAGGTAAGAACACATGTGAAATTCGTGGCCAACTAGTAAACCGGTGATTTGCTTGTGGATAACATCGTTGATGAAAGGTGCCCAATCATAATGCTCCTGCCCAGATATGATGTGACCAATGATGTAATACATCCAGGGCTGGAAAACATTTGCATGTGAATGACCCGATACACGATTCAAGAGTGTAATTAGAATCGTGTACTCATCCTTGTACTTACCACAACCCACATTGTTTGGCAATTTGTTCCTCGCTTGCTTCAACCATCGTTCTACCATTTTGCTTTGACACTTGTCTACATCAGCGATGAATGCATGCTTACACTGCTCCATAGAAATAACTAGACTATTCGGGTGTTGAGGGATACCAAAACTTCTCTCGACGTCCAGAGGCTTGAGACTACAAATGACTCGTCCATCTACTGACACTATCTTACGAGTAGCAAAGTTGTAATGCTTAATACAAGACATCACGAACTCAACACAATGAGCGAAGATAGGTATGGAAGCGGCCTCAAGTACCCTGGACTGCTGAATGTTCTGAATAATTGAATCTCTGATCTTGTTTGGATCTAGGATTGCCTTTGGCAGCACCTTGTGAAGATTCGTCTCAACTGTCCCAATGAAGTCGTGAGTAAGGATTGATTTGGTCCTGTATTCGAGCTGAGTGTACTGCATTTTGAAAAACTCGCATGTTGACTATGAACTCGACTATGTTCTGACAAGATTTCTGGAAAGCTAAAAATAGCTTGTCGAAGGGTTATTTTCGGCGAAAAATCTGAGATATGGGTTTTGTCCATAAAAATATTCTAAGACAACCCAGAACATCAGAAATGCGAAAATCTGACTTCAACTCGACCATGCAAAGAGTTTTCAATTGAGAAAATTAGAAACTCGAGAACTGATGGTTTGGAGTTAAAAATTCCTGAAAATTCAAGCACATGAATTTAACTCGAGGAAGCTATATAGAATTGATCCAGATGATTGAATTTGCAAAATTTGCCAATTTCAGGAACATGTGAATTGAAATCTGAGAGAATTTTGAGAATCAGAGAGGAGAAAAGACGTATTTTTTGTGTTCTGTCAAAATCGCCCCCTGTTCTTCAAACTTGCTGATGATTGTGAACTTGCACTTGTAAAAGGAATTATTTGATGAAATCGCCACTAAAAACTGATAAAATTGCCCAACCTGTGAAGAAAAACGCCTTTGCCTTGAAGAAATACGAATTTCTCTGAAGCTGAATGAATGCTTAATGATGGCGCCATGAATAAATAGAGAAAATTTGCACCATAATGCTAACAGCAAGATTTAAAACCTCGATTGAAATAGAAAGCTTCTGATTGTACCCCTCCAGTTCGAACTGAGACTGACTTGAAGTCCAGAATAAAAATAATAATAAAAATATTCATCATGCAATTTGAAAATCCAGCACAAAGAGGCACCAATTTAAGAAAATTGCCATTTAATGCTCAAAATATGCAAAATAAATATTTAATATTATTTTAATCAGTTGACAAACCATGTTGAGCTCTTGGATTCATTTGGAAAACTTCACTGATTTCAAAAAGTCCTCATTTGTCCTCATAGGCGTCCATTTGCTCAAGATATTACGTTTTTTATTGAATTCCTACTTTGTAGCTGACTACAAAGTTACAATTAGCCATATTCAACACTGATTTCCAGGTGACCAGATTATGCTGAAATTGAGCAGAAATATTCATTGCGAAGCCTGCAGAGCAAGGAAGAAATGTCTGCTAGGAGTCATCACTGCAAAATCCATCATTTAACACCTCAAAAAATTAGGCGCCCTTGATTAAATTGATTTTCAGACATTAGACTTGGCCATTTCTCCATTCTGTCATCTGACACTTCAAATGACTCATGACGATGAACGGTGAACCCTGTTGACTGGATGATAGGCTTACTGCGTTACTAGAAGTATTCCGCATCCAACGAATATACGTAAGGCACCTGAAAGCTGCATTAAGGACCCCAAAAGTAAGGGCGCCCCTGGCTTGAAAAGGCTCAAGCACCATTTTGACAAAAGTACAACTCTCAACCAAATGCCCTACTTTGACCCCTGATAACGAGAGCTGGGGTGACCTGATTCGCACACTGTCTGTCTCAACACATAGCCAGAAGGATCTACGAGAGATGTCTCTAGAGGCAACGAAGTGAGAAAACTGCTTCTAAGACCTCAAAGAGAAGGGAGCCTTTCCCAAGATGGAATATACGACCAGACTTGGCCATTTTCCAAGCTGTCTTCGTTTTTTCAGTATTCTATAAAGACCTCGCACGTATGAGTGTTTGCCAAATCCCGGAGGCTGACGGTTGGGCTCGTTGGAAAGCTGGAGTAATTACGCACAAGTCCCGTGAAGACTTCAAAAGTGAATAACTCCAACTGACAGGCCCAAAGGCTGGGTGCCCCTGGCCTACAGAGGCTACAGTGTATGTTTCTTCGTTTCTCCACCCGCTGATTCACGTGCTTGGTAGAATCTCTGCCACGATCATTTGGAATGTCGGATTGACAGGCTGACTGGTGCGTTGCGAAGCCGGACTAGAGTAGCAATCATACTCAAGTAAGAAGGGATTTTTATTCAAAAAAAGAAATTCATTGGAGAAGAGGTTATCATGAGTCAAGATGGTGCTACGGCATAGAGAGATATTTCCAGTGTTGCAGCCTAATTTGGGATTCAACGATGACCAAGAAGACATCCTCTCGGGACTGAACAATCTTGCTTGGAAGACAAAGGAGAGCTATGCTCAGTATATGAGAACTTGCTTCGTGTTGGAGGAAGAAGAAGAGAAGGCTATTGAAATTCAAGTTGCAATTGAAAGAGATTTGCTGAATCAAAGGCAACCACTCTCTCCTCTTCCTCGCCGTCAGTAATCAGCTACATCCTAGATCGAATCAATTCATTCTCGCCTGATAAGTTGAAAAGAATTTTAAGGTCCATGCCAAGTTCATCCAAAGACTTTGTGGAGTTAGAGTTGCCTACTCGAGCACGGAAGAAGAAAGAAAGTCGTTCAAGTGAAGAAGTATTTTCGAACGAGGAAGTTCAGTCTAGTGAAGAAAGCGGAGAAGAGATTACAAGTTTGTTCCGAACTCCACCAAGTGCTTCAAGGTTTGCTCAACCAAAAGCAGTTCAAGTTACCACACCAGTGTTTGTTCAGCAACCAGTTCAGGCTACCACAACTCCAGTAATTGTATATCAAAGGCGGCAACCAATACAAGTAATGGCTCAACAAGGAGGCCAACCAACTCCCAATGGTGCTACGTGGCTAGTTACTAATCCATCCCCTCTTGAGTTTGCAGATTACCATGACATGCCGAAGAATCTGGAGCATTTCTGCACCGAGTATCAAGTTAATGATCCAAACCGTTGTGCTGAGGATCACATCAAGATGTTTGAGGATCATTTGCGGAATAGACAAATTGCATACGCAGACATAGCTTGTAGATTGTTCCCGTATTCCTTGGGGGAAGAAGCACACTTTTGGTTCATACATTTACCAGTTGGGTCCATAAGAACATGGGAACAAATGAAAGAAGCTTTCATTGGAAAGTTTGGTATTCCAATTACCCCAGTAGAGCTCTTCCGCCAATTCACAGAAGTGAGAAGACAAGACAAAGAGCCTATCCATGCCTTCAACAATAGATTCCAGAAGGCTCTCACAAGGCTACGTGCTCCATACGTTGTTGCAGATGCCAGGGAAAACTATTATGCAGCCTTGGACCCATTGACTGCAATGTTTGTAAGACAAACTCATCCAGCACCAGCCAACATGAACCAAGCATACGCAAAGGCTGTGGAAGTAAGTCAAAATATGGGACAAAACATAACTGGGCCTTCTTTGTACACAAGCTTGATGACGACAAACAATCAAATGGAAACACTTAGTCCGGCATGGAATCAGCAAATTCCATCATTAAATCCAGTTCCAGCACCATCTAATCAATTGGTTCTCCATCCTGGGATACCTTTATCCCAGACTCCAGCTACACAGCCTGTCTATCTCCAGAACACAGTGCCGCCAGTAAGGACACAAGAGGAGAAAGACGAAATGAAAGAATTAGTAGAACAAATGAAGAGGCTGTCATTTGAGGTGACTCACCTCAGAAACCAAAATAATCAAATGCAATCTATGTTGAAGAACTATCAGGTACATCCAGGTACCAATCGAGGATATCAGAATAATCCTCAACACCATCAAGATGCCCATCAAGGACATGGCCACGACAATAGTCATGGGTATCGAAGTAATAATCAAGGATATCAAAAGAAGTCCTGGAATACTGGACCCAACAATGGAGGGGTTCCATCACCACTAGATAATCCACCACCTCTAGAGAGTCGTCCCATGGACAGAGTATTTTTGGCAGAAGCTGCTATGTCAGGATGGTGTCGACTTCATAATACAAGTCAGCATTCAGAATTACAGTGCCATGAATTTCAAGTAGCAGTTGATATTTTCAAAGGAGAAGTAAAGAGCACGGAGGGTACTGAGAACCTTCCAACTACGGGATATGAGATTGTCCCAGTACAAAGATATGACCAAGCACTAATTATAGAAAATGTCAATGTCATGTCCGAATATCAAAACTACGCGCCACCAGAAGTCAATCAGAGATTTCCACCAGCATCGGCAAACGGTCCCGTGGAGGCGCCAGACGCTCAAGTTTATGAGGAAGCTCAAGTTTATTCAGAAGCTCAAATGTATTCAGAAGTCCAAGATGGTTATTAAGAGGAGCCATTTGATCAAGGTAACTATATTTTTCCACCTCTCAACAACAGTGTCTTGGTAGAAGGGAGAAGAGAGGTGCAAGCATTTCAGACTTCTGGAGGAGTAACACCCAAAGTGTACCAAAGGACTTATCATCAAAAGGAGCCTTTGATGTCCTCAATTCCTCCCAATAACTTCTCAACTCCACCGAATCCAAACGCGAGCAACAATCCGAATGTACCTCGGGATTCTCCAGAATACAGGCAACAAAATGTGATGTATAATAGAAATGGACAGCAGACCGTCCAACAGCCAGTCCACTTAATGCAACGTTCACAGAAAGACAACTTCCCAAGGGATGATATGAAAAGATTAAGTTCTTATGTGCTAGATGAAGTGAAGAAAATAAAAGTCAGTCTTCCCTTATATGAGTTAATGAAGATCTCAGAAGTCAGAGATGCCATCCTGGGAAGTTTATATAAGACGTTCGCTATGACGAACACGTCTCAGGAAGCACCTAGTTCATCAAGGAACCCTCCCGTAAACATACAGTCTCGTCCCACACAGAGCGCGAATATGGTAGAAGAGGTGCCTCACACGCCATTCAACGCTTGGGAGACTCCACAACAGTCCCAAGGTTTTGTGGGGATGGTACAAGGATCTTCAAGTGAGCCTGAAAAGCCAAAGACTGAAGATAAAAGAAGAGTTAGATTCAATCTGCCTACAGATCAAAAGCAAGAGCAAAAGCAGAGGGTTGCCCAGAGCAACCAAGTGCCATTAGACAAGAAAAATGAAAAGAAGGATACCCCCATAGAGGAAGGAAAGAAACCAGTAGTATTCTATCAAGGGAGAGATGAGCCCGCCCCATTCCTGGTATCAGTTAGAATCTTTGGGAAATTATTGCACAATTGTTTGATCGATTCCGGTGCTTCTAGTAACGTCATGCCACTGAAGGTGAGCCAAAGGTTAGGTATAGTCCCGCTGCAGACCACAAAGAAAGTGACCCAGCTAGACAAAACTGAAGTTCCAGTGGTCGGTGAATTGAATAATATTCATATGCAGTTGTCAGCTGACCCCCCGAATTTAGAGCTGCGTTGACATATCCGTAGTCGATATACCATATGGGTATGGCATGTTGCTAAGCAGAGACTGGGCCAGAAAGTTAAATGGATACATTGCAACTGATTTTTCCCACATGTGGCTTCCATGGAAAGGAGTCCCAAATCAAATTAAGATTGAAAGTACACCAAGGCTGAAATTAATGATCACTGAATATGGTGAGGATAATGAGATAATGTTTGTAGAGACTGACTTAGGCTCATATAGGCCTGTCAAGCAAGAAGTATTGATGCTGCAAAGCCCAAGTGAGGGGAAATGTTTAGGAGGTGCTAATGCTTCCACTGAAATGTTGATTGAAAGTGACTCAAGTGATAGTGAGAGTGGAGGAACGTTTGAAAACTTCAGGGATTTTGTCCTAAACAGTGTGAGACAAGAAACAGAATTGGGTAAAGATGCTTCCATCAAGAATTTGCTGCTCCCCAACTGGTGCAGGATACATGAAGCATTTCATTTTGAGATCACTTGTGCCATGTGCAAAGTGGCATTGGAGCAAGTTGCTAGGCTCGTTCCACAGACTTCATTGCAAGAAGCACATCTGAAGATGAATGAAGAAAACAGTGTTTTAATAGAGGAACTTGTAAAAGTTGATACAACTCGGTCTAAGAATGAAGAAAAAGTTACAGAGGTATGCAATCAAGAGGATACACATGTTGAGTCCCCCAGCACTCCTACAGTGGATCAAGTGTGGACTTTGAGGTTCGATGGATCAAAGTCAAAGAAAGGAAATGGAGCACGGTTTGAATTAGTTAGCCCAACGGGAGAAGCTTATTTGGGTGCCTATAGGCTCCAATTTTCATGCACCAATAATGTTACCGAGTATGAATCCTTGATCCACGGATTGCTCCTTGCAATTCAGAAGGGAGCCAAGATTGTACATGCCATCGAAGATTCTGATATCGTGGTCCGCCAAGTGAGGAAGCAGTTTGCCTGCCACGACAAGAGATTGAGCCGCTATCGGAATAGAGTCTGGGACCTCATAGAAAGCTTTGACGCATTCAATATAAAACAAGTTTATAGATCCAAGAACACCGTTGCAAACTCTTTAGCACAAGCTGCCAGTTCCTTGGAACCATTAGCAATGGAAGGGTTGAAAAAGTTTACAGTAGAGTTGGTTTCAACACCAGCAATCCCTGATAACATAAAGAATTTTCAAGTGTTTGAGGACGAAAAACAGATTTTAGATTTTCTCACATGTTCAGGTGTGTTTGAAGCACAGATCATAGATGAAGAAGAAACTGAGGAAGCGGAATACGACACGGAAGGAATCCTGAATTTGAAGACAAATGTCATTCCAAGAGGAATGGTTGAATTGGAGAGACTATTTGATACAGATAGATTGAGCAGAAATCAAAGCACTCAAGGCAATGATTGTGAAGCTGTTAATCTAGGAACAAACGAACAAGTGAAGAATGTTTTTATTGGAAAGGTTTGCACACCCGAAGAGAAAGAAGGCATCTTAAAGGTAATGAAGGAATTTTCAGAGGTAATAGCCTGGGGATATGAAGATTTGAAAACATATGATACATCATTGATTACACATACAATACCACTGAAGCCAGGCAGTAAGCCGTTCAGACAAAGGCAGAGGCCAGTAAATCCATTGCTAGAGCCGTTGATTTATCAGGAAGTCAAGAAGCTACTTTCGGCCAGGATTATTTTTCCAATAAGGCACTCCACGTGGGTCGCCAATCTTGTTCCTGTCAGAAAGAAGAATGGAGAAATAAGGTTATGCGTAGACTTCCGTAATTTGAACAGGGCCTCTGAGAAAGATAATTATCCCTTGCCTTCGTTAGATGAGGTATTGTAGATTGTGAATGGTTCGCAGATGATGTCCTTCTTGGACGGATATTCAGGATATAATCAGGTGATGGTTGAACATGAGGACAGATTGAAGACAGCGTTCACCACAAAATGGGGAACCTTTGCATACAGAAGAATGCCTTTCGGCTTAATTAACACAGGAGCCACCTTCCAGCGAGCTATGGACATCGCCTTTCGAGATCTGGTTGGAAAGTGCATAATTATTTACATGGACGACCTAACTGTGTTTTCAAAGAAAAGAGGAGACCATGTTGAAGATTTAAGGAAGATATTTCAGAGATGCAGGAGATTTGGTGTCTCTCTAAATGCTAGGAAATGTATATTTGGCGTCACAGAAGGCAAGTTATTGGGTCACGTCATTTCAGAAAAGGGCATATCAATTGACCCCGAATGTATTGAAGCTATCTCGAGGATTGGTTTGCCGGGTAGCCAGAAAGAATTGAGATCATTCTTCGGCAAGATTAATTTTGTTAGGAAGTTTATAACTGGGTTTGCCGAGATAGTGAGGCCACTAAATGAGATGCTGAAGAAGGATGCAAAGGTTGAGTGGACCCCACAAACTAGGAGGGCTTTTGATGAGATCAAGCAAGCTATAGTGGACGCCCCAGTGCTGGTTAGTCCAGACTATACAAAGCCTTTTTATCTATATTCATTTGCCTCAGAGCACACCTGGGCAGCGGTATTGACCCAAAGAACTGAAGAAAAGGATGAGCATCCAATTGCTTTTATGAGTGCACCCTTGAAAGAAGCAGAGTTAAGGTACCCGAGCATTGAAAAACAGGCATATGCTTTAGTGAAGGCCGTCAAGAAATTTAGGCATTATATCTTGAGAAGCAAGGTTCACGCAGTTGTTCCTAATGCCACAGTAAAGACCCTATTGACACAGAATGAGTTAGGAGAAAGAAGAGGTAAGTGGGTCGCCACTTTGCAAGAATATGACATAGAAATACAGCCTATGAAGTTGGTTCGAGGACAAGCTTTGGCTCAAACGATTGCAATGGTTGGCCCAGAATTGATCCAACAAACATATGTATTGGAGGAAGTATCTCCTGGAGAGTGGTATGACGACACAGTTTATTACCTGCTGAATCACAGATGTCCTCGCCACCTAAATCCAGTACAACGAAGAGCATTAAGAATGAGAAGTCAAAGGTTTATGCTTCAAGGATCAGTTCTTTACAAAAGGAACTACGAGGGAATTTATTTGAGATGTGTAGGAAAACAAGAAGCAAAACAGTTAATGGAACACTTCCATGAGAAATTTGGAACCGGACACAGGGGAAGCTTGGCCACAGCTCACCAGATTCTGCGAGCTGGATACTATTGGCCTACGCTCTTTAAAGACACATATGAACATGTGAAGGCTTGTCACGTATGTCAAACGGCAGCAAATAAAGGAAGGCATCCTGCTATGCCTTTGCAACCAGTGATTGAGGTTAGACCGTTTGCCAAGTGGGGATTAGATTTTATTGGCACAATCAATCCGCCGTCATCAGGACAGCACAGATATATTTTGACAGCGACAGACTACTGCACCAAATGGACAGAAGCTCAGGCCTTGAAGCAGTGCACGTCAGATGTAGTCATTAGATTCCTTGAGGAGAACATTGTGACAAGATTTGGATGCCCCCATGTCCTAGTCAGCGACAACGGTTCAACTTTCTCATCACTGAAGTTTTCCAACTGGGCTTTTGAGTATGGAATTACACTGAAGTTTTCCTCTAATTACTATCCACAAGGGAATGGACTAGCAGAGTCCACAAATAAGAATTTATTGAATGCCATTAAGAAGTTATTGGATAAGAATCTGAAAGATTGGCACACACAGCTGAGGTTTGCTCTATGGGCAGACAGAATTAGAACAAAGAGTTCCTTGGGAACGTCTCCATACCACTTGGTCTACGGACTGGATCCTGTTTTTCCAGTACAACTGAGGATACGGACTCTCCAATTCATTCAGGAATATCTCGAAGGAGAAGATCAAGTACAAACAAGATTGTCCCAGTTGATGCACTTAGAAGAGAAAAGAGATGGAGCTCTTGAGAATCTGGCAAAACACCAGGTAGTGGTAAAGAGATGGTTTGATAAACAAGCTAGGATCAAGTCTTTCCAGATTTCTGACTTGGTCTTATACTGGGACAAGGCCCACAAGAAGAAAGGAGATCACGACAAGTTCGATAAATTGTGGTTGGGCCCATATTAGATTTCTGAAATCCTTGGGGATAATGCATTTAAATTGCGTACACTAACAGGGGAGGATGTCCCGTTGCCTGTCAATGGACAGTTCCTCAAGCATTATTTCCAGTCCTAGGTTCTCTCCGAGAGCCTGCCTTGTAATATAGTTAAATTAGGTTTGCTTTCCCGTTCGTTTGCTTTTCCGTTCGCTTCCCTGTTTTCTTTTGTTTTGGTATTGGTTTGTTGCCCTTTGGGTTTTTGGTTTGGCATTTCTGTCCCTTGAGTTGTCCGCTCAAGTGGTTTTGGTTTGGAATGGGCAAGGATTTAGGGTTTTCCCCGTTGCGAAGGGGGCGATGATGTTTTAAACTTCACAACGCGGTTTCTTTCCATTGGAATTTGTGCAAATTTTTGAAAAGGACTAAGGTTGTTTTCTTCTTATCATCCAGTTTGGATCAAACTCGTCTTGGGAGGTTAACCCGTTATTGTGTCTTAACACATGAGTCTAAAGACCTTAAAAATCTTACCTATCTCCACTCTGAATCATTTTGGTTTCTTGGGAAAGGTTTTAGCAGGTGAAAATCTTACATCTTGCTTCAGTGCCACTACAATTCTCAAACCCATTGGAGGCTTCATTGCTTGCCAGCCAATTGAGGAATTGACGGAGAAATCAAATGAAGAAAAGAAAAATGTGCTTCAAAGAAATATTAGAAAAGAAAATAGAAAAAGAAAAGTGAAAGAAAAATATCATGAAATATTGGTTTTGGGAACATACGAGTAACTCCACCGGGGCTATGGACGCCCGGCTGGCAGTGGAGCAATATTCGTGAGAATTGTAGCGATAACCTCGTCGGGGCTATTGACGCCTGACTGGCAGTGAGGCAATGTCCAGGATGCTTTTGAAGTTAAGATATTTACATAACCAGCTGCGGCCGATTCCGGAAGTCGATATGGTTTAGAGATGGAACGAATGCACACACTCACAGGGTCTTAGATGAAAGTGTTCTGATCCAATATCGAATTCTTCTCCCCTTTTGAGTTAGTGTCATTTCTGTATGATGGTTTGAGGAAGATTAATGGAAGTTCAATTCTTAAAGTGTTTTTCAACACTTTCCCGTGGAGTCGCCAGATGTTGTGACCTTTTCACACATCGCCCCATTCAAAATGGGGACCCCCTAATTTTTGCTCCATTCTCGTCTTTTGGCTTGGGTTTCTCTCTCTCTCTCTCTCTTTTTTGATGTCTGCCTTTCGAGGATTGTGCCCGTCACTGAGCTTAAGCGTAAAATTGACTAAGTTTGAAAATTAGGGTTTCATCTTTCCTGGTCAGCTCGAGGTCGAATGAAGTAAACAAATTGAAAACAGAGCTTAACATTGTTGTCAGTATGCTTCCAACAAGCTCTCAGCAAATTTTCATCAAATTTTGAGGTACTTACTATTTTTGTAAGTGTGCAATTACAGGCAATCTGTCAGCATTTTTGAAATTCCGACAGTCACACCACATTCAGAACACATCAAGTTACTCGCGTGCGAAATTTGAGCTGAAACGGACGACTTTCTATTTTTAGCAGTCCAGCTTCCAGAGCAAATTTCAGGGCTTAGATGTAGAGTTTTTCTTTGCATGTCTGGACATTCCTTCTGGGTTTTTCGAGACCTTCGCGATGGTGAACATGCAAACCAAGGCGACAACTTTCAGAGTCCAGCCTTCCGAGGCTATTTTTAGGGTTTGCATGTCAGGGTTTCCTTTGCATGTCGGATGATTCCTTATGGGTTTTTCAAGAGCTACGCAGTGATATGACATGCAAATGGAGGTGGTCACTCAGTAAGAAACTTACTATTTTTAGCAGGTGCATCCCGGCAGCCACCTCCCAGCACTTTAGAATCACGAGCTGATCGCAATGCAGCAGAAACGAGGACAAATAGAGATCATTTGATACACATGCAGAGTAAATTAGGGTTTCCAGCTTCGGGCCCTGAAAAGAAGGGCAAAAAGTCAGAATTTTCGAAAACCGGTGTAAACCACTGCGATCAGTATCCTTCAAGCTATCTGCTGGTAAAATTTGGAGCCAAACGGAGCACTTACTATTTATAGTAAGTCAATTTGGAAACAGGCTAAAAATAGTAAATTGGTTGCATGCGCCGATGTCAGCAGGCAGGTCACGTGGTGAGGAGCGCATCATTCAAATTTCAAGTCAATCGGAGCTGTGGAGCTATCAGAAGCAAGCAGTTACTATTTATAGTAAATCACCTTTAGAAATGGGCTTAAAATAGAAGGCCAACTAAAAATAACAGTGTCAACAGGATACCAAGGTCGTGAGGATGCAGTGTTTAAAATTTCAAATCATCCTGAGCTTCAGAGATGCAAAAATTAAAGGACTTACTATAAATAGCAGGGCATGGATAAACTGGCAGGGATGAGAAAAAAATGGCTAAGTGTTGGTGTTCGTCCACCTCTCATAGCAAAATGCGCCTTCTTCATGCCAAACATAGAAAACTTCTAAGTCACAAGCTTATCCTGCTCACCAGGTGAAATGCGCCAAAGTTCAGGAAAGTCAAAGAAAGTCAACATTTCTCATCCTCCTGCCTAGCTCAAATGCGCCCAAGGGAAGCTGGTGAAAGTGTAAAAATATTCTAAGGCAAAATTTCGTCCTCCTCACCCCTCCAAATGCGCCCATCCTTCAAGCAGAGTAAAATGCGCCCAAGAGAGAAGCGAGTCAAAGTGGTCAACACTTTTCATCCAGTAGCTAGGCCAAAATGCACTCACCTTGAAGAAGGAAAGTTGAAAATTATTCTAAGTGTTGGGGTTATCCTCCACCACCCTCCAAATGCGCCCATCCTGCAGCTGGGTAGAAATGCGCCCAAAAGCAAATAGGTCAAAGGAAAGTCAAACAAATTTATCCTTCTCCATAGGCAAAATGCGCCCAAAAGCATGCATGTGAAGACGAAAACAAGGGAGGTGAAAGGTCACAGAAGGACGTGGTAACATGCTTTATCCTCCTCTACATCAAAAATGCGCCCAAAGATGAAAGCAAGTCAACAAGTCAATGAGTTTCGTCCTTCATCAAGGCTAAAATGCGCCAAAGTTAGAAGAAAGTCAAAAGGTCAAAAGAATTCGTCCTCCTCACCCCCCTAAATGCGCCTAAATGAGGTCAAGTAGAGACAAAAAATGGAAGTTGAAGAGTCATCCCCCTTGCATGTCTAAATGCGCCCAAGTTGAGGTGGTAAAAGTAAATGATAGGTGGTAAATGAGGTAAAAGGTGTTCAAAATACTTCAAGGCGTGGTCAATACAAGGGTAAATGCTAGGCGTGATTTTGAATTTCCTCTTCAAGTCTCAAATGCGCCCAAGGTGGTAAGTGTTAAAGAATTTTTCTAAGGCGTGTGAAGTATGAAAACAAAATGTTAGGCGTGGTAAAGTTAAATGTCCCTCTTCAAGTGCTAAGTGATATGCGCCCAAGGTGATGGATGTGTTGCCTAGGCGTTGGAAGTGAAGACTTCTAGCAAGGATAGTGTGCACCCAAGGAATAAGGTGGAGGAATTTAAAGATGCTAGGCGATGAAATTTTTTTCAGAGGCAAAGATGAATATTCCCCTTCACACATGATATGCGCCAAAGGTGGTGAGTGATGAAATTTTTTGTTCTAAGGCGTTGGAGCTTCAAAAATATTTTCCAAGTGTGAAATAAAATGTGAAGTGGAACAACATGCTTGGCGTTGAATTTTTTTATGATAAATTCTTCTTAAGGCATTCTCCCAGGCAAGGATGAGCAAGATTGAATAAAAATTTTAAGGCGAAGAATTTTCAAGGCAAAATTTTCCCAGGAGATGATTTCAAAAAATTTTTTCTAAGGCAAAATATTTTCTTCTTAGAAAATACGCCTAGAACTCAAGGTGATGAATTTTCTTCTTAGAACACCGGCAAATTTTTTAGGGACGAAGTCAGAGATGGATGATAATGCAGGATGACTTTAAATTTCTCAAGTTGGAGCAACACAGGATGATCACTGGCGAAGAATGGATTTAATTTGATAGAATAATATTTTCTAAGGTTTAAAATTTAAAAATTAAATGAACCCTTTCGTTGGGTACCCATGGATTCAAAGCATTCTGGAGAAAATTCTCTTCTGGGTACTGAACATTTATGATGATAGATGGATTTCCATGTCTTCCGCACTTCGCCAACACTTTTTCAGTAAAGAATTTGATCAGTGCTCAAATTGTGAATTTTCCTAAGGAAAATTTTAAAATCTTCTAAGGCAAATTTGAATAAAACGACTTTTAAAAGGAAAATGATTCGAATGGTGAATTTGAAGTGAGTTGCCTAGATGATTTTGATTGAATTCTTCGATGATGAATTTTCCAGAGCTGAGGAGTTAGATTCGAATTCAAGTGACAGAGCTCTGGCTGGTGAATTAAAAAGATGAATTTAAAATCAAATTTTTCGAAAATAAATTCAAAGATGCCAGTCAAAGTCAAGTTTCTAGAAGAACAAGATTCCCGACGTCGAGAGACAAGTGTCAGAAATACCAGAGAGGGAAAATTTGAATTTTTGAAGAGGAGTAGTGGAAATTAAATGTACAGGCTATAATTGGCTCCTTCTAGAATTCGATTCTTGGCTATAAAATTGAGAAGTTTCTCACTTATTTTTCACAGCTGGAGAAGTCGAATTTTCTCTAAGTGAAGATTGTTGCTAAGCATTGCTGAGGCTTGAAGTTCGAAATTTTTGCTAAGTCTGAGAGTTGCTGAGGAAAGGGCGTTGGAAATCTGCTATTGCTGAAGTTCGAATTTGCTAAGGGGCGCCTTGAGTTGCCAGTCCAAGTGAAGGAAATTTCGACTTAAAGAGGAGTTTGCTGAAGTTTGAATTTGTTGAGGCTCGAAGAAGACTGTATTGCTGAAGCTAGAAGTGCGCACTTGCTGAGAGTTTAAAAGTGCGAACTTGTTGATTGCTGATTGAAGTAGTGAAGTCACTGAAGTTTACTTAGAAACTTTTCTAAGTGTTGAAGCTCAAGTTTATTAGAGAAGAAGCTGAGGTTTGCAAATAAGAAAAGTTATTGCAGCTTCTCAAGTTATTGAAATCGATTGCAGCCCCTACACAGTGTCTTATTTATTTTATAAATTAAATTTGCTGATGAATGTCTATTGTCCTGTAGATGGCTGAGGCAAGGGCGACTGGCAAAGATAACAATGGTGCATCCAGACAGGCTGTGATCAAGAAGCTGAGCAAAACGTTCATGCCAGAGTCAAAATTTATTTCAAAATTGGGCAAGCTGACAGACACCAACTTGGGCTCCATCAACCTTGAAACCTTCAAGAACAGAATGTTAGGGATTGGAAGTCATCGGCCTTCGACTACTTCGCACAATATTGTTCGAAGCGAATTATATGCAGCTACTGGTTTTCCGCCAGCCATTCAATGCTCGGAGCTGATGATGGAGTGTGCCAATTGCTACGAGAAGGAACACCGGTCGATCATGTCACCAGATGGACAAGTGCTAGCCAATCTTACTTCTGCCGCCATTGGTGAAGCTTTCGGGATCCCAGTGCACAGAAATATGATTTACAAATCCAGAGAGCGAGCTGAGCAAATGTACGCTTCTGCATTTGAGAGATGTACGGAGACAATTAACACTCACTGGATGAGCACTCCCAAGCCTTCTCGTACAAAGCTGCCGAAGCAAATCATAGCGGATGACTTGAAGCAGGAATATTGTGATCTCATTATGATGCTGAGTAGAGTTGGAGGTTGTGCACAGTCATTTATTTTTGAGCCATGGATGTTTTATTACATCAACCTCGTGCTGGAAGGGAAGGATTACGTCAACTGGGCTGCAATGATCAGTGACAACTTGCACGAGTAGCTCCTAAGCCCGAGAAGAACTAAGACATTTTATATGAGCTCCTACATCATCTACATGCTGGCTCGTATGATGAAGTACAGAGGGATCTCTTACAAGGAACCTGTCGATTGTGGCTCTCACCAATTTAAAATACATGAGGCTTGTCCACAGTTGCATTTGGCAAGCACTACTCATTACAAGCGTGTCAATGACGCTTTCACCATGCATATCACGAGATTGCTTCAGGAGCGGTTGCATCACAGAATCTCGAGAGAGGCCTAAGAGTTGATCCAAAGGTATGGGTGCTGGTTCATACAATTTCCAAAATTTTCTTACATAAGGCTGCAAGGTTTTTCATCATATCCATATAGGCTGCCTAAGTACCCAACAGATAGAATTTTAATGCTAGAAATATCTAGGCAATTGCTCGCCTATGATAAGATTCAGAAGAAAAAGAAGGGAGGAATTGAATTCCCAATTGTCATGGGCAACTCGGATGAGGTGTGTCCTTCGATACAGGCAGCTAAAGAAGCTGAGAGTGAGCTTAAATTTTATCATTTTTCCTATCACACCAGCCGACAGCACTATGATCCACACAATAACATCAAATGGGTACTGTCAGAAGAATTTAAACACAAGGCAAATATTGAGGATTATTGGGTTGATGCGGCAGATGAGATTGAAGTAAGGAAAAGAATGTTCTCTCGGTTGCCAATTACTTTGATCAGGGAGTGTGAAGTTGTTCTGGTTCCAGACCAGGTGAACAAGGATATGGACGTTGTCCATCCAGATTATGCAACAGTAAGAGATACTCCGCTTCCGCTCCCAGATTGGTCAGAACCAGAGGTTGCTGACTTAGACACACTTTCTATCCCGGTCCTGACATTTACTAGGGCATGGGTTGATAGGCGTGTGAACAGATTGAAGAGTAGGTCAATTGCCTTGACTTACAATGTGATGGGAGATCACAAGACACCCACCACAGGCAGAAAGAAACAGATCACATGAGGTCCAGAATCCAGAAGGAAAGAGCTAGTTCGACAGGAGCCTATTCAGCCAGAACCTCCACGAGTCACAGTTGAACCACCCACGCCATTGGAGACACGTTCTCCAAGTATACAGGAGATTTCTTTATTTGCTGATCAAAGGATTGCATTAAATCAGGTGCAGGTAATACAGGAGAATAATCAGCCTCCACGGAGAGAGTCAGTTGGCCAGAGCGTCAACACACCTGGTAGGGTTGATCAGCAGGATGATGAGGGGACTATTATTGACCCTCAGTTTCAGCAAGAGTTAGAGGCGGCTTTGGAAGATGATGATGATATAGTTTCAGGAGACACTCAGCCACTTGAGGACGATGAGCCTCGCCAGAATGATGTAGAGGTTGAACAGGTCCGAGAAGTAGAGGCACAAGAATAGCAGCCCTTTGATATACAGTATAATGTACCTGATTGGCTTAAGGACAGGATGAGAAGAAGCCCCAGCGAGGAGATTGATCTAGCAGTTGAGATGGAGGAATTTTTGAACAGGATCAGTGCACCTCCACAGAAGAAAAAGGCAAGAAAGTTTTCGAAGATATCCACTGAAGAGGATGGTTCCCGTACTCTTCACGTTGCCGTGCCTCAAGTTGATTGTGACTGAAATGAAGCAGTGCCTGAGAATTATGTGATCACGACTTTGGATCTAGGACGCCCCACTGGTGCGCAGATTGTAGAGGAGTGTGATAACTCCTACCTCGCCCTCAAGGATAGGTTATTCAAGAAGGAAGGAAAGTATAAGAAGTTGAAAAGAGAACACAAGGCCTTGATTGGATACGTACAGCAGCTATCTCGTTCTCGAGGGCAGGAGATTCCAGTGATAGAGCCTCCAGCAGAGATACCTAGGGAATCAATCAGTGGCTTGATGGAGTTGGGAAAGATGGCACAGGAGGCAGATAAGTGGGTCACAGGAGTTCGTGCCGAGACAAAGAAGTTTATGGAGGACCTTGCTTTTGCTTTTCAGCAAGCCTCTAGTATTTTGGCACGGATGGAGGCAGTTGATCATGCTTGGGGTGATGCTTCTATCTATCAGAGCAGAGTGATTCAGCGTCTTGAGGCATTGAGGCATGTTCCGTTGCGATTGTTGATTGATGGAGGTGTCATTCAGGAGAATGACAGATATGATTTCTCTAGATGGTATTCTTCAGCGATCACGGAACGTGGTTTCTTCGACGCAGCACAGGCGGATTCAGCTAGGATACATAAGGCCATGGCCAATATTATTGATGGAGTTCAGAATACTTTTGAGGCCATATTTGCTAGGCAGCTGAATCCAAATGAGGTTAATATTGATAATTTGAGGGGTAGGCTGGTGCCTTTCTTTTTAGATGTTAAGACCTTCGTACAAGATGATTTCGAGAACATTTCTGCTTTCTCCACCTTTATCCAGAGCACGCAGGATTCCTTGGTTGCTTGGAAAAAATCTTGTACAAGGCATGAACATTTAGTCACGGTGTTAGAGTTTCAGCTAGATTGTGTTCCACCCATTTCAGTTCAGGAAGTTGAGGCTGTACTTGGCAGATTCGTTGAGTTTGCAATCAGAGAGAAGGCAAATGGGAATGCACTACTGGACGAGGATCTTCTAGAAGACTAATTGTGGACATTTATTGCCTTTACTATTTTTGGGAGTGAGTGGGAATCTTTGTTCATTTATTACACCACTCCCCATTTTGGCAGTTTTTAGGGTTAGGGCTGAGGTGGCACGATCTTAGCCACTCTATTGATTGTAACCCTAGCCATCTTTTGGGACTTGGCTATCTATAAAAGGGGGAGTCCTTGTGATGTTCCCGTCTCAGAATTATACACATCAGAAGTAATATCCACTTGAGCTTAAAGGACTGATGTATGATAGTTGGGAACATTAACTCAAGAATGACTTATGGAAATGATTGCATAGAAAGTAATGGTTCAGAACAAAAATACTGATTAGAATGTGCAGAACCAGATTGCAATGAATATAACAGGTTTGTCTTCAGGCCAATGACAAGGCATACATTTTCAGTGAATAGCAATAATATGGACTACTTTGTCACTTGTATATGCAGAGTACTTGAAAACTTATATTCTTTCATATGCAAGGAAATTACAACAAATATATCTTGCTTATAATGGATTTTAATGACATCAGTGAATAATTCTGATAATTGCTATAAAATTTGGAAGCGATGTTCATTCATTCACAATTTAACAATGTTTCCAAAATTCCGAAAGGTAAGCACATACCCGTCACAGCCGCTCCAACTGATATTGCCCGATATCGGGACTTAGAGAAATGGTGATATGGACCTCTGTTGTCGCGTCAAATGTGAATAAGGTTCGGCGCTGAAGAAATATGGCACAATAAATAAGCCGTGAATGAATCCTACATCAAGATACGAAGCAAATGTAATCCGCACAGGTGGAGCTTGTTTCCAAAGAACATGACGCGTCCATCACGAGTTTGTCTCCGGCAATATATGCAACGGAAAACCCGTCTATCACCAGCATCAATATTATTCCCGGATTGTTGTATCAGGTATACACTCCAGCGCGCATATTAAAGCAATATATAAATGGCCCCTGGTAATGCACGACTTCAACAAGTCTTTATTAACTCACGCAACATTCATAAGAGTTCGTACGCAGTTCACAGAGGAATATCGAACCTAGATCAAAGTGGCTTTGCAATCACCAGAATAGCTTCACAATTCGCATAACATATTGTTTAATCGATTTTCCCATGATAAACAACTGTAGGATTGGCTAATTAACCATCTTGGGTTTTCGTCCAAGCATGGCTCTCTGAGATTCTGAGAGTTTCCGTTCTCAGACCTCTCGATAACAAAATGCAACCAAAATTCAATTTCTCCGTGATATCCAGAGCAAATGCTTCGATTCCCCAAATAGGCTTCATCCCCTTCCGTTGAAATAACCGATTTATTTAACACAAGACTTTATAAAAAATGAGCAAATATTTGATAATAACCTTTTATAAAGTCTTTAAACATTAATAAATTAAATTTTCCAAAAGTCATATATAAGTAAATAAATAAATAAGACTTAATGGATATTTAATTAATTAATTTGCAATTTGCTTTTAGAGCTTCAAAAGGGACAGGGACATCACAGTCCCCCTCATTTGTAAGGCATTAGATATCAGACTAGAGAGTAGAGCATAGTAGACATTTTGCTTAGCATAGTGTGGAGAAGAAAGAAAGTTTTCCCTTTGAAAACTTTTGTGGAGATTATTGTGTAACACTTTCATGATAAATAGATCTTTTCATTGATGGTGGAATTCGTCTTTGTCATGAATAGTTAGCAAGGTCTCTTCTTCCTTTCGAATCCAAGTAGCTATATTTTCATGCAAGTAGTTTACTTTGATGTGTGGCGTTTTATTGAGGTAGCTTCTTTTCATTCCTAGCGGCTTGTTGATGATAAGTTCGCCTTGTGTGGTCGATTGGAAATTATCTTGAGTTTAACTTCGATTGTGATTTGTATGCTTATATGCGTCGTTTTGATGGTGTATGTATGCTAAATTATAATCTGCATATCTTTTGCTATCCCTTTGAAGATTGCACCAATTTTACTAAAGTTGTCCGACGTGAGGCTAGGTGAGATTCGGTTGAAGTCTACCAAAATTGGGCTCCATATGTCCTGCATTTAGAATAGGATATAAGTTTCTTAGGCCCTACACTCCTTTACTTTCCGCACATTTCTGATTAGTTTTAGGAAAACGAATTATATTGCCAAATCATACACGCAAGAATCCCTTCAAATCATCTATTTGTTGTTAACTGCAAGAAGTCTGAACAATTGTGTAAGTCCCCTCGTAAGAACACAACAATACACATCAACCAACTGAGGGTGTTCCAAGTATTTCGGAACCTTGGAGTTGAACGTGTGATCTATCTCGCAATCTTAGCACACGGAATACTTTGATCAAGAGAGAACCGAGTAGCCTTCGGACTATTTTGTTCTGCTGTTTGGTGCGGTCACAAAAACCACGTCAACACTTAGTGAACTCAAGCTGATCGTAATAGTGATAGACTTTCTGAACACTGAGAATGCCAACGGTGTTTAACCCTCAGAACTGACCCTGATAGGCAATCAAGTACACGAGGTAAGAACACATGTGAAACTCGTGGGCAACTAGGAAACTGGTGATTTGCTTGTGGATAACATCGTTGATGAAAGATGCCCAATCATAATGCTCCTACCCAGATATGATGTGACCAATGATGTAATACATCCAGGGCTGGAAAACATTTGCATGTGAATGACCTAATACACGATTCAAGAGTGTAATTAGAATCACGTACTCATCCTTGTACTTACCACAACCCACATTGTTTGGCAATTTGTTCCTCACTTGCTTCAACCATCGTTCTGCCATTTTGCTTTGACACTTGTCTACATCAGCGTTGAATGCATGCTTACACTGCTCCATAGAAATAACTAGACTATTCCGGTGTTGAGGGATACCAAAACTTCTCTCGACGTCCAGAGGCTTGAGACTACAAATGACTCGTCCATCTACTGACACTATCTCACGAGTAGCAGAGTTGTAATGCTTAATACAAGACATCACGAACTCAACACAATGAGCGAAGATAGGTATGGAAGCGGCCTCAAGTAACCTGGACTGCTCAATGTTCTGAATAATTGAATCTCTGATCTTGTTTGGATCTAGGATTGCCTTTGGCAGCACCTTGTGAAGATTCGTCTCAACTGTCTCAATGAAGTCGTGAGTAAGGATTGATTTGGTCTTTTATTCGAGCCGAGTGTACTGCATTTTGAAAAACTCGCATGTTGACTATGAACTCGACTATGTTCTGACAAGATTTCTGGAAAGCTAAAAATAGCCTGTCGAAGGGTTATTTTCGGCGAAAAATCTGAGATATGGGTTTTGTCGAGAAAAATATTCTAAGACAACCCAGAACATCAGAAATGCGAAAATCTGACTTCTACTCGACCATGCAAAGAGTTTTCAATTGAGAAAATTAGAAACTCGAGAACTGATGGTTTGGAGTTAAAAATTCCTGAAAATTCAAGCACATGAATTTAACTCGAGGAAGCTATATAGAATTGATCCAGATGATTGAATTTGCAAAATTTTCCAATTTCAGGAACATGCGAATTGAAATCTAAGAGAATTTTGAGAATCAGAGAGGAGAAAAGACGTTTTTTTTGTGTTCTGTCAAAATCGCCCCCTGTTCTTCAAACTTGCTGATGATTGTGAACTTGCACTTGTAAAAGGAATTATTTGATGAAATCGCCACTAAAAACTGATAAAATTGCCCAACCTGTGAAGAAAAACGCCTTTGCCTTGAAGAAATACGAATTTCTCTGAAGCTGAATGAATGCTTAATGATGGCGCCATGAATAAATAGAGAAAATTCGCACCATAATGCTAACAGCAAGATTTAAAACCTCGATTGAAATAGAAAGCTTCTGATTGTACCCCTCCAGTTCGAACTGAGACTGACTTGAAGTCCAGAATAAAAATAATAATAAAAATATTCATCATGCAATTTGAAAATCCAGCACAAAGAGGCACCAATTTAAGAAAATTGCCATTTAATGCTCAAAATATGCAAAATAAATATTTAATATTATTTTAATCAGTTGACAAACCATGTTGAGCTCTTGGATTCATTTGGCAAACTTCACTGATTTCAAAAAGTCTTCATTTGTCCTCATAGGCATCCATTTGCTCAAGATATTACGTTTTTTATTGACTTCCTACTTTGTAGCTGACTACAAAGTTACAACTAGCCATATTCAACACTAATTTCCAGGTGACCAGATTATGCTGAAACTGAGCAGAAATATTCATTGCGAAGCCTGCAGAGCAAGAAAGAAATGTCTGCTAGGAGTCATCACTGCAAAATCCATCATTTAACACCTCAAAAAATTAGGCGCCCTTGATTAAATTGATTTTCAGACATTAGACTTGGCCATTTCTCCATTCTGTCGTCTGACGCTTCAAATGACTCATGATGATGAACGGTGAACCCTGTTGACTGGATGATAGGCTTACTGCGTGACTAGAAGTATTCCGCATCCAATGAATATACGTAAGGCGCCTGAAAGCTGCATTAAGGACCCCAAAAGTAAGGGCGCCCTTGGCTTGAAAAGGCTCAAACACCATTTTGACAAAAATACAACTCTCAACCAGATGCCCTACTTTGACCCCTGATACTGGGAGCTGGGGTGACCTGATTCGCCCACTGTCTGTCTCAACGCATAGCCAGAAGGATCTACGAGAGATGTCTCTAGAGGCAACGAAGTGAGAAAACTGCTTCTAAGACCTCAAAGAGAAAGGTGCCTTTCCCAAGATGGAATATACGACCAGACTTGGCCATTTTCCAAGCTGTCTTCATTTTTCAGTATTCTGTAAAGACCTCGCACGTACGAGTGTTTGCCAAATCCCGGAGGCTGACGGTTGGGCTCGTTGGAAAGCTGGAGTAATTACGCACAAGTCCCGTGAAGACTTCAAAAGTGAATAACTCCAACTGACAGGCCCAAAGGCTGGGTGCCCCTAGCCTACAGAGGCTACAGTGTATGTTTCTTCGTTTCTCCACCCGCTGATTCACGTGCTTGGTAGAATCTCTGCCACGATCACTTGGAATGTCGGATTGACAGGCTGACTGGTGTGTTGCGAAGCCGGACTAGAGTAGCATAGATGTTAGGAAGACCTTATCTGCAATCTCTTTCATCTCAGAGGTCATCTTGAAGGGCGCCTCTGAGCTACAAGGGCGCAATTTTACCATTAGAGGAAGTTTATGTGATGTGAAGTCTCCTCGTAACCTCATCTTCTAACCCTGATTGCCGGAACTCTGAGTCTCAGATGTCTGCATTCGATAGCTCATTAGATAGCCAGACTAGTCATGAAGAGATTAAATGCATCAACAGGCAAGAATGCCAGGATCTAGCCCCTCTTTAAGAAGGGCGCCCTTGAGCTACAGGGGCGCAAAAGTTGAAAAGTGCCAAGCTTTTGCAATCTACAATCTTTTAAACCTCAGCTTCTGACGTCAGTTACCGGAGCTACAGGCATCGGATGTCCTTGTAGGATAGCTCAACAGATAACTAGGCTAATTCTGAAGAGATTAACTGTGTTTATGAGCACATGCTACAAAATATGGACCTTCAAAGAGAAGGGTGCCCCTGAGCTACAGGGGCGCAATTTTGCTTTTGCTTGAGAAATCCTCATAAATTGATCACTGAAATCTTTGTCTTGGCCACTAAAATGACCATGCAAAGGTATAATCATGTCGTGAAATGCTCCTCCAACGTGAAATGCCTCGTTCTGAGTCTCCAATTCAGGTTTTGATCAACAGGTATTGCTTTTGACTGACACAGCACTGACAAAACTCCATGCTTGATATTGCCCAAAAACTGTATTTGACATCATTTTAGCAAGGTTTAGACTTTTTTAAGCAAAATGCCTTGATGAAGCAAAAAATTTGGTTTGGGTACAACATTGAGCATATGGCAAATGCATTGTAGACAATTCAAACTCTGGTAGTGATCCATTTTTTGTATGTTCATTTGTAATTCGGAAAGAAGTCATCTTCCTTGGGCAACGAGCCCTCCTATTTTCTGGATAGCGAGTCCTTTAAATTGTGATCTATTGTATCCGATTATGATATATAGTGAGTTAATCCTCACCATGGTTTTTCACTTTCAAGGGTTTTCTGCATAAAATTTGGTGTTCTTCTATTGATTGTTGTGGTGCATGCTTTACTTGTTTCTTTCCATTTTTGCAAGTTTAAGGAGATGCTTTGTAATGCACATTGAATTTTAGGGAATACTGATTCACCCCCGCCCACTCAATATTTCGGGTGTTCAACAATTGGTATTAGAGAAAGGTTCCTTCAATTTGCCTAATAGCTGAGGTAGATCTTGGAGATTGAACACATGGCAACTAGGAAGTATCCTATCCCTCTGAAAGAACTTGTAATGGAAGGATTCACTGAAGAAGACTATGAAGTTGATATGGAAGGAGAACTTAGATTTGCTCTTGATGACCTAGATAAAGTAGAATGTGAGAATAAAGATCTGAATAAACTCTTAAGGAAGTAGATGATTGTATCAAAAAGTTGAGGAATCAAGTCAAGCTAAAGATCAACTCAAGGAAACAAATGAGCAACTCAAACAATCAAATGAGACAATCACTAATTTGAAAGTCCAGGTTGAAGGAGGAAAAAGAATTGAGGACTGCTTGAATGCCAAATTGAAAGACAAGTTTGCAAAATGCTCAAAATTTGAAGAGATTGTGTCTCTGAGGAAAGATTTGGAGAAAGCAAAGAGTCAAGAAGACATTCAAGAAGAGCTCCACCTTTCTTGATGATATGCTTGCTAGTCAAAAAACTCATAAGGACAAAGAAGGATTAGGGTTTCAAAAGGGAGGAAGCTCAAAGGAAAATCAGACTCCAAACAATGTTGAGAAGGAGAATAATGAACAAAGGAAGACTAGAGATAAGAAGAGCAATATCAAACATGTCCAGAACCAAAAGAAAGATTTCAAGAGACCTCTCAGACAGCTGCACAAAGGTATCCATCTTTTAAAAGTCACTATTATTCTTGCAATAAATTTGGGCATAGAGTTGTAGAATGTAAAAGTAGGATGAATCGGAACTTTCAATCATTTTCCGATCAATGCTATGCATGCAATAGATTTGGTTATAAGGCTAGTGAATGCAAAAGACAGTGGATGAATGGTTACAATAATGGTACGGTGTTTCAATCATTCCATGGTTACTGTTACTCATGCGGTGTGTTTGGGCATAAAGATTTTGAATGCAAATCTAAAATGGGAAGAAGTAAACTTGCTTTGCAACAAGGTGTCATATGCTTTAAATGTAATAAACTAGGACACATAGCTAAGTTTTGCAGAGGAAAGAATGTAACATCCTCTGTTCCACAAAAGAAGATTGATTTGATTGAAGAAAAGAAGATGAACAAGATCTTGAAGAAAAAAGAAGGGAATGATGTGAAGAATGAATCTGTTCCAAATTTTGGTGTAGATGTTTCCTCCAAAATCTAGATAGAAAGCATTGGCTCAAGGGAATTTAAAAAAAAAAACTTTCCAGATCCTTGCCAAAAATGAGATGCTGATGTCTTTACCATATTAATGCATGAATCAGTTGATATGCTTGATCCATTGATGAAATGTCCGGTGAGAAATATCTTGATGCAGAGAGTTGTGGAGAGTTTGGAAATACCTGTGATGCTACAGGGAAAGCTTGATAGTATTTTGACCTAACTTTTTGGTTCTGCATTTAATGCACATTTTAGGTCACTTTAGTAAAGTGTTTATATTTCATTTTGCATATTCTGAAGGCATTTGTGTTCGAGCAATCAAAAGTGGAGAGCAGAGCGAACGTAATTTGAAGTAGTTTTGGAGAGTTGAAGGAGACCCTATCGACAAAATTTCACAAGGTATTTACAATCTTTGCAAACCCTAGTTCAGAGAAGTTCATAATGTTTACTCCTCAAGTTGTTGATGTGGTTGAGAGGCCAAGACCTAAGTTTAAGAAGCACCCGCACAAATCAATGGAAACAGATAAAGACAGTGCATTCTCTAGGGTTCCTATAAATGTGTTGCACACAAAAGATGTGTGAATTTACATTCATTCAAAGATGGACGAAGATGATCATCTAAAGCTGTCGAAGTTTAGGGACAAGATGCTAGTTGGAGATGATTTCTAGTTGAAACCCGAGTATGCCAACTTGTCAGAGAAGTTGGATGTATGGGCAGAGTTTGCCAACTTCTATTTTGAAGATGAATGGGTGAAGTTTGTTCCAAGAAGAATACACAATGAATTTGTGGTTGCACATGCCGCATATGATTAACAAAGAAGCAATAAGGGTTGTTTATTGGTTTGAGCTCCATAGGACCTATCTTGGCAATGAAGGCAGTAAAGAATGAAGTGGTGATGAAGCTTACTGGAGCCAAGTTTGACTAGTCTGCCCTAATAGTGGACGATATCAAAGATCCAACAGTCAAATATGCCTCAATGATGATTGCTTACAAGATATTCTACATAAACAAAGAAGGCTCTGCCACTGCCACTGCAATTCTCACGACATATCAAATGGTGAAAGAAGGTAAAGACTTTGATCTATGTGAGTTCCTGTGATTGCAATTCTTGGAAAACTTGTAGAGGACAAAGGAGAAAAGGTACCCTTTCCGATATGGTACTCTCATTATATGCTTAATGTTTTACTTTCTTAATGAATTGCCCGAAGTGAAGAATGTAGTATGGCAAGACAATATCCTTGTAGCTATTCAAATTAGAGATCATTTGAGGAGATTTCCAGATAAAAAGTCTTGTGAATCAATGCTATGGGGATTTTTCAAACCCTTTCAAGCACAAATGCAAGAGAGAAAGAATTTCGGATAAAGTTGTGAAAAAAGTATAAGAATGAAATAACATTCATGGTTAGCAGAGATAACTACTACATGGAAGCAGTTGAACCCAAAACTATTTGGGTTCTAGAGCTGCCTTATGAGGTAGCTAAGTTCGATTGGATTGGCCTTGCAGAGGTTATATTGAGCAAGCCTAGAGATCCAACAATTGATAGGTTTGGTACATATGAAGAGATAACAAAGAAAGAGAACCTAGAAAAGAAAAAGAAGGATATTTAAGAAAAGGTTGGACAGATGAAAGCCGAGTTGGAAAGGGAGTTTGGTACCCCTATGGACCCTGCAACAAAGTCTACATGCACATCTATTCCTCTGTAGACTTCACAGAGAACAAGAAGGTCAGACAGGACCTCAGTTTCCACACTTGCTATTTCAAAGTCCTCCAGAACAATACAAATAGGTGGCTCTAAGAAGGTAGAAACATTTAGCCCCCCTATGCAACAAAAGGCTCCAAAGAGAAGAAAGAAAGAGGAAGTAGTAAATTTAGAAGAAGAAGAGGAAGAGGAAGAAGTAAAATTGGTCTGCAAAAGGAAATCAAAAGTCTCTCAAGAAGAGACCAATACAAAAAAAGGGAAAGGAGAAAGAGAAGACCCCTCCGGTTTGTGAGCATAGTCCCATCAAGCTTGATGTATTGTTCAGTGCTATAGTAGAGTTTGGAATCTTGAAGGATATAGCTGAATTGTATCCAAATGCCAATGATGTAGATAAGGCAACAATTGGAGAGGCCATTTTCAAATACATGGTGACATTTAATGTTGGCCTAGGTGAGAAAGTGGATAAGTTTCCAGATGAGCTAAAAGATGTATTAAGTGCAAGAAGATAGGAAGCAATTGCAGAAGATGCAAAGATGAAATCTTTTTCCTTGGAGAAGATTGGTTCCTCATTAACTCATGAGGAAAAAGTTGTCTCAGTTGCAAGTCCAAGAATTCAAGATAAAGCAAAGAGTAAATACTCTTATGGGAAAAGATAAGGATGATATAGAGAAGCTAAGGGAAGAAACAATAAAATCAACTGAAAGACTTCTTAAAGAATTGGGAGCCTCTCTAAGTGATGAAGATGAAATGCAGCAAGACACATCCCTCCTGGAAATCAATGAGCCAGTCAAAGAGCAACATGAGAATGAGCAAGAAGAAATGATGATAGATAACACAACTCTGGATGGGCAGACAACTGCCAAGCAAAGCCAAGAAGATGAGAAAGGAGTCTCAGAGAAGATAGAAGCTCAAAAGGAACAAATTATGTCTCCTTTAGAAGTTGAGAAGACTGTAGAAAAGTGTTCTGGCAATGGAGAGAAAGAGAAGAATGATAATCATGCAAAAGAAAGCACAAAAACAGGGCATGAATTCTTTATGGATATGCAAATGCAGATTCATTCAAAGATCTTATGGATATGCAAATGCAGATTAATTCAAAGATCTTATGGATATGCAAATGCAGTTCCAACCAGTGGTGTCTACACAACTACTGCGAATTCCAATGCAACAAGGTCAAGTGGATTTGGACAAGATTTCCCCTCTCCACAAGTTGCAGCTTGGTGATGTCTTTCATGCCTCCACAAGAAAGGAGATACTAAAATCTCACCAGAAAAGCACAGAGTTAGTCAATGAGGCTATCAAAGTTTTAAAAGAAGGTCTTACTGGAGTATCCATTAATATTCTTTGACAGGTGTACAATAGTTGAAGTTACTGCTAGATTCTTTTAAGGAGTACTCAGCAAGTCTAGAAGAGAAGACAAAGAAGGAAGTAGCAAAGAAATTGAGTGATAAGAGGCTAATTGATGCCTCAGATAAATGTGCTATTGCACATACCAAGTTGCAAGGCAACTTGAAGAATGTTCAAAAGAGTTTGGAGGAAGCCAAACTATTGTTCCAATTTTGTTTGAAGTGGCCATTGTCTACAGAAGGTTTTAAGGATCAGATGGACTCAATTGAGTCCCAAATTGCTTAGGCCTTAGGTGTGTATGATCCAGTGAATGATGGGGATGGAGCAACCAGAGTGATCATTGAAAATCTACTCACTCGATTCCTTTTACTATAGGAACAAAAAGAGAGAATTATAATGCAATACAATCAGCTCCGAGGTATGGTAAGTCTAAGGCTTACATCTTTAACTGAAGCTTTGGCCAATGCAGAAAAAGTTGTGCAAAAGACAACAGTGCCTAGCTCCCTGGAAGGAGAAGACCTCTATGTACAGTTTGAAAACTAGAGCTACATGCATGCTTTCGCCAAGAAGGATTGGGAGGCACACCTTGCAAAATTAAAGGCAACATCTAATTAAGTTGTATATTTCTTTTTGAATTGTATAGACAATTTTCAATCTCAATGTACATTTGTGGAGTTAGTAGATAGTATTGCAGTACAATTTTTCTATTTGGTGATGGATAACATAGTCATGGGTAGCTATTCTCATGTAGATATATCAATAAGGGGATGTAATGCAGATTTACTAGCCTTTGCCTTTGATGTCAAAGGGGGAGTGAAGCAAAGAAGTGTGTTGCCATCAATGACAAAGGGGGAGATTGTTGGCAACGTGAGCATGATGGTGTATGGCGTTGTCATTGATGTCAACCCATTGTAGAATTGATGGTGTATGCCATTGTCATTAATGTCAACCCATTGTAGAATTGATGGTGTATGGCATTGTCATTAATGTCAACCCATTGTAGAATTGATGGTGTATGGCATTGTCATTGATGTCAACCCATTGTAGAATTGATGGTGTATCAGTATGAATATAGTCCAGAGAAGACCAAGTGTTTTTGGGAAATTGGCTAAGCCCTAGACTGAGATAGTGTATTTTCAATATAACAAAGGAATAGTTTTGTGGTCCGCATTGTTCCACATTGCATTATCTTGTCATGCGGTTTTGAGTTAATAATGGTACGTATTGAAGGAGTGCATATCCAAATTTTCAAAGTTTTATGTCTTCCGTAACAAAAGATATTAATTATAGTGTATCGTACTAAGTAGTTACAGAGTTACAATTGCAGAGTTCATGTTGGAATGCTTTGCATTCCACTGCAGATGTTTATTGTGTTGTGCGGATTTCAGGAAGTGTTTGGAGATGTCAGCTGTGTGTGCATTCTGAGTTTCAGGTGGTTTGGTGGTTTACACGTCAAGTTTTGGATGAACAATTGGTTCATTTAGTTGTTGCTTTATCAATTTGTTTGTGCACCTACGGGTTTTAGGGTCATGTAGGACTGAATTGTGCATGGAGCATATTCATAGGAGTATCTATAGGTCATGTCGACCTATTTTGGTGAAGAACACGGTTTGGTTACTTTCACAAGGCATGTATGTTGGAGTTTTGAGCCTCCAGGTTTTGGGGTCACACGTTTCATTCAATTAGGCCGATCTAGTTGATGGTATGATTGATTGCGGAAGATATATATATAGAGAGAGAAGGACAATTCATTAGAGGGATGTCATTGTGTGTTGTAATGTGATGCAATCTTGTGCATGCGCATAAGAGTGATAGTAAAGGATGAAGTGTGTTAAATTAGTCATCTGAGTAGAATAAGGAACTGTGTCTTCAGCATATGGATGATGCATTGTAGACAATTCAAACTCTGGCAGTGAGCCATGTTTTGTATGTTCATTTGTAATTCAAGAAGTGATCTTCCTTGGGCAGTGAGCCCTCCTATTTTCTAGACAGTGAGTCCTTTAAACTAATCTATTGTAACCGGTTATGATATATAGTGAGTTAATCCTCACTATGGTTTTTCCCCTTCAAGGGTTTTCCATGTAAAATTTGGTGTTCATCTGTTGATTGTTGTGGTACATGCTTCACTTGTTTCTTTCCATTTATGCAAGTTTAATGTTTGTAATGCACTTTTAAGTTATTGAATTTCAGGGAATACGGATCCCCTCTCCCCGCCCTCCCCTTCCCCCCCCGCTCTCAGTATTCCAGGTGTTCAACACATGTAGCATCCTCAACTGGCGAATTCTTCCACTTCACTAAAAACTCTCTAATAATCCTCCTCCCTAGAGTAAATTGTGCTTGGCATGTGAGGGGAAATAATCAATGAAGTGTAAACACCATTTGGTAGTGGCAGTGTGAAATGTTTTGCCCAAGTTCAAAAATATGCCAACATTATGAAATCAGGTCCAAGGATGCAAAAGGTTTACATCAATACATAGGAGCATTTTTACAGCAACCTTGCCACTCTTTATCTCCGTCAGGTGTGCCTTAATACTTGTAGAACTATCAAACATTCATGCCTCAGTTAAGACACTAAAATCAGATAAAGATGATGTGTTTTATGAGTAGCAAAGCCACCTAGATATTCCCCTTGAGACATTAGTTATTGGTAATGAGACTAGTAAATTGCTCTTGTATTTTAAGTCTACTTTAATCATAACATTGGCATGGTTTTTGCTTGGCACAGCCAGTACAAAATTCTGCCTGATCTTAGCTTTAGAATAAAAATCAGCAGTTAATGACATTCAATTCAAATGCCTACTTATGCATATTATTCACTATTCAAGCCCAAGATAGCTTATATCGGCTGTTCACAGCAGAAATATTGCTGTTTGTCCTTTCTTTGTAGGGTTTGTCAAGAGTTTTACAGTGCCAATGAAGTGTCCTTCAAGTGCAGCAGTTGTGAAGGCAGTTTTCAGCATCTTTTAAAGGTTTTCTATGTATAGATCTCAGAATTAGGGTTGTGAAGATCCTGAAAGGATGGATTTATTTGAGCAGATCATGTCCTATGGTTTTCAGTATAGTCAGATGGATGGTCTGTTTTAGAACAAGGTTTACAATCTTCAACAACATTGCATAGGCTTTGCCCATAGCAAAGAGATATATGCAGCCTTATAAGTGTTCCAGTGGCCATGGTGTTCATAGTTTCCTTGAATTAGAGAAATAGGGTTTCAAATTTAGAGAATGGGATATCATCATGTTAGGGTTTCAATAATTTTCTAGAGGCTCTAAAAGGTTCACCATGTTTTAGAGGTTCTTGAGGATTCAGTAGGTTTAGGTCAAGAGTTGCTTCAGGTTTTTGAGAGGCCACTCATGTGCCAAATTTCTATTTTAGTAGCGGCTGCATTTGGCAACTATCATGATCAGTAATGGCTATTTTGTGGCAATGGAAAATAACCTATTTTTAGGCCTTAAGTATTTTATTGATTGTTTTAGAATTAGTTTGCTTTAAATTAGCATTACTTCCACTTTTTTGTAGATAGGGATGGTATTGTTTTAAAATGGTCCTTTCTGGGTTATTTAATTAATATTTTAAATCCTTAAAAAGGTACCTTTGTGAGCTTTAAATAAGTGCTCTGAGTACATAAATTGTTAATGATAGTTAAAATCAGACTTATGCTGTAGAGATTGTCCTTATAACATTTGAGTTATTGTGTAAGAATTTGATAAATGAGTTATAGAAAAGTTTAGTTTCGAACTTTGCGTAAGCACTCATCTTTCTCCTTGGAAGTAACCTTGCATGCTTCTAAGTGGTTTTCTTCTCTTAAATCTTACACTATTTTTATTTATGTTAGTCAATAAGTTTCTTTGTTTAATTCTTTCTTGTTGATGTAGATTTACTAATCTTTGATTTAGCTAGTAGTTAGCATTTGTCTATTTTTCGTTCAAATATCTATGTTGTAACTGAATATTGGTATCTACTTTATCAAGTAGGAAGCTGAGTTCCTAGTTGGTGCTTGATAGTTTACCTTTGTTTTATTTCTGAAAATCTCGTTAATTGTTTTGTGCTTGTATTTAGGGAAAAAACATAGTCAATTACTAATTTACATTTATGTCAAACCCCATTGAAATCTTGTTTAGTGTGCAAACTTGTTTGTAGCATTAGATTTTAAGTTTAGTTAGGTCTCAGGGAATTTTCCCTAATAATTTGAAGAATGGTTCTAACTTCTACTAATGTGCTGTTCTATTTTGTGTTTTCTTGCAAGAGACAAATTAGAGCTGTAACAAGCTTTAAGACTTTTATAGAGTCTGAAGTATTATTTGTTGACTTTATTGGAAGCATAAGCATATGTTACGAAAACCGTGCTTTTCAGTTTTTATAAATTATGGGTTTCCTGTGTCATTTCCTGTTTGCAGATGATTTAGGGGCTTGTGTTTCCCTTTGGATATTGTACTTCTTTCCAAGCTCCATGTAACTCCATTATAGACTGATTCTGTGGCCTTCACTCTTAGAGCGTCCTCTAAAACCATTTGATTCAAGCAAGAATTTATATGTGCCTTGAGGTCGTAATACGGTTAAGCGACATAACTCATTTTGAGTTAAGTTAATATTTTGAAATGCTAACCTTGATAAATAACTAACAAGTGTTACATATGAAGCATTCCTTCAACTCCTTGCCATAATTAGCTATGCAATCTACCCTTATTCCATCTTAAATTATTCTGGACACAAGTTTGTATAAATTACAATGTAGCAGAATAAAAGTTATTCAATTTTCTGCGATGATTTATGATAGAATGGTGAAACACTTTCCATTGACTCTTTCACCTCCAAGAAATCTTCAATAAAGGTCATCCAAATCGTCCCTTCGTTCACTACATATACTTCTGTCAGTACATTGTTTGTAGTACGAACAAAGAAGACTTTGGAACAAGTGCTATGTATTTTAATGAAATGTCTTGTGGCATCCTTGGAAAATGAAAGTCAAATAATGTGGAGATTGCTAGTAAAATTTAGCTGTTTTTGCTTATGTATCTGTCCTTATATTTCTACTTTGGAACTATGTTATGCAGAACCTAGATGTTTTGAATGGGATTGCATGGGATAATAGAGAAGGCCGCTTATTTGGTAAGTGTAAATGGACCCCATTAATATGATTAGGTTGTTTATTATTTATTCAAAGAAACAGTTACTAGACAGTAACATTGTCTTATTTGCACCAAAAGATGTGTTTTTTTTCGTTAAGTGTCCATCAGTTCTTGAGTTTTACCTTCGTACATATTCCACATTTACATTGGTATTCCTCTTTTCTCAATACAACTCTTAAGGCTTACAAGGTATTCAAATAGACTATTCCTGCATTTTTTGTGAAGAATTCATTTCTTTATTAGGAGGCCTTATTCAGATGCTGGAAACTAAGAGGGCTCTATTTATGTCTTGATTTTTCAAATGAGGTTGTCAGAAAGTAATTGGTCATTCCCCTTCATACGTTAGGACTTACTGAAAGGATATGGTAGGTGAAAGAAATCTGTTAATGTACTTTATTGAAAGCATAATCTTAATTATATGCATAGGTTCTCTTTACTATGCATGTTCATGTCCTTACCATCAAGAAGCAGAATCTATGTCCAAGATGCTTACATTCCATGATTATTAGTCGATTAAAATTGTGCGAGAGCTTGGACAGGCATAATAAACACACATTTTCAGAACATTATATTTCTTGGGTTTTACTCATCCTGCGTGAATCAAAATAATTCTCAAAATGGAGTCCTATTGTTGCTGGATAATCCAAGGGCACCTGTTATCGCGGAATCTAGCAGTGCTCGTTCCACGGATAACCCCCCTACGAAACTTGTCCGTTTCCTAGGATTCGTGAAGTTCAAGTACGCACAACGGGGTGATTTTCGAGTCACCTCGAAGTGCGTTCCCAAGTCTCGAATAGTCAATTCGAGCATTCCACCTTGTTCTCCTCGCAAAGACCTTCGAAACGAGATCTTTCGCGACATTTCACTGTTAATACTTTGCAAATTACGGAAGATGCAGTAGCACTGAAAAAGTGCGCCCCTGCAGGGAAAATCCAAAATTTGGCTAAGTCTGGAAATGTAAGGGCACTAAAATTTAGCGCCCCTGCATGAAGTGAAAATTCTAAAAAATGCAAGAGCGCTAAATTTTAGCGCCATTACATTTTTTCTCAACACTTAAACTTTTTTCATTCCTCTGGCACGTTTCTTCACAATTTCGCGTTTTTCGTCAATCGTGCCACTTTTCGTGCCTAAATTTATTGCACGACTTGAGTTAGGTTTTTAATTTTCATTTGCAAAGTTAAGTGAATGAATTCGCCACTTTTGTTGTTTATGTTTTATTTCTTTTGCATCTCCTCTTGCTGTGCGTTTGCCTTTCATCTGCAAAATCACGTTTTTTGGAGATTCGCCATTTCTCTCTTCAACAAGCTTCGCGTTTTGCCCTGGTAAGACTTTCATTTCGGCTTTGTATTGTCATTTGTATATGATCTTTGTACATTCGCGTTTTGATTTCTTCATTCACGTTTTTATTTCATTCGTTTTTTCTATTCGCGTCTTCCTTCATGCACACGTTTATGCAATGGAACCTTCATTCATGGTTTTGAATTCGCGTTCTCCCCTGTGCGTGTTCATTTAGTGCTCATTCCTTCTTTTCATTTCCATGCTCTTACCCTATACACTCGCGTTTTTGTTCTCGCCTTTCAAAGTGTTCTTCATTCGCGTTTTCTGTCCATCGTTTGTCTTCATCGTGGCGAGCCTTTGTTACCCTACGCATTCTTCTCTCGCCACCTACGCGTTCTTCTCTTATCCGCCAATATGGTCGATGTTCTGTGGGCACTCGTATCTATCCAACGTATCCATGTTGTCTCTCTCTATGCGTTTTGGTGAACGTTGAAGAGATCTGTTATTGTGAAAAAGAATTCCCTCAAAAATGGGAGGCGTATGTAATAGAATGAAAGCAAACTCAAGCTCTCATGATTCAAACAAATTTCCATCTCCAAGCCTGAGCGCTATCGCCATTCCCTCTTGCATCTACATCTCAAAAGTTTCAAGAAAAAGCAGAGGCGCTGAATTTTAGCGCTAGAACATTTTTGAGAAAATGAGAAATTACCTAACACTGTAAGATGTAAGGGCGCTAAAATTTAGCGCCCTTGCATCAAAATCATCTTTCACCAAAAAGCTAAAGCGCTGAATTCTAGCGCCATGACATCAAAAGAATGTCATAAAATTGCCTAACACTAAAAATGTAAGGGCGCTAAAATTTAGCGCCCTTACACCAAAAGCAATTTCTCAGAATGTAAGGGCGCTGAATTTTAGCGCCCTTACACTTTTTTCTGGCTTTTTCCAGACCTTTCCAAATGCACCCCATTTTTGACCAGTGCATCCTTGAGCTCCATTTTTCCGCATTCGTGCATCGTTTTGCGTGCCTCGCCATCATCTCTATGCTTTTCCACCCTCGTGCTCGTTTCACGCTTTCCCATGTTTCCTAACAAATTGGTGTTTGTTCTGGCTAGACGGATTGCAGTCTACTCTCAGAGATCGTCCAGTTAAGAGTGCTCAGTGTTCCAGTTTCTTTTGATGACTGCAACGAAACCTCCTTCTTCTTCGAAAGCAAAAAGCAAGATGAAGTACAAATATCAAGGCGTCTATCCGCCAACTATGGTACTTTCGAAAGTTGAAGAAATAAAGGATACAGAAGTTGGCCATCAAGATTTGGTTGACTTTGCAAAGTTGACAGAGACGAAGCCTCTTCCTGATTCAATGAGGGCAATAGTACACAGTAATCTCCACTTGGTGGCAATGTTCCCCACAGCTGCGCACAATACTGAGTTTGTTCTTCAAGTTGCGTCTCATTACATCCGAGAAAGCAGAAGTGTGATCGACTCTTCCGGGCATGAGATTCTAAGACTCGACCCCGATTTCTTTGACATTGTCTTCAAGGTTCCTCACATGGACAAATATATTGACATTTCTATATCAAAAGCACAGGAGATTTTCGATGCTGATCCTAATAAAGCCAAACAGTTGATAAATACTCAATGGCTTAAAAAGCCTAGATCGTCTGTTTCCAGATGGCCGAAAGGACTCCTGAGAAGTGACTTCAAAGATGACGTCAAGGATATGATCACGTTTCTGAGCAGAGTGAAAGGTTTGCCGGAATCATCCACCTTTCACGATTGGATGTATGAATACATCAGGATCATAAGGAGGCAGAAAGTGCATATTGACTGGGGTAAACAAATCAGTGATGAGATGCACGAACAGTTGATCAATGCTCCTTTTACATTGAAGTTCTACATGACTTCTTACCTGGTGTACGCAGCAGCTGTGATGAGGCAATTCCCAGGTCTATCTACAAAGGGGAATCGAATGATGGTGCCTGTGTATAGATATTTCTATCAGTTGGAGCTAAAGGAAAGCTTTCATCATTTCAGACGGGTCACTGATGCTTTCTTTGCGCCCTTACTCTTCAACTTTGATCCATCCTTGGAAAGAAGAAGAGTGTCTGATGAGGCTTATAAGGTGGTAAGTAAAGTTGGATGTATTTTTCTTCAATTCCCAACGTTTACTTACTTGAGTAGGTTGTTACACCGGTTGTCCCTACATGCTACCACGTTATCCTTCGGATAAGTGGGTTCTCATGGAAACATGCGCATACCGATGTCGGGCGTAAAGAACCAAGAAGCAAACTACAAGCGCGGATTCAAGTTCCCATCAATTCATCGGGTAAATATACTATCCGGATCGCGACAAAAGGCTAAGTCCGCTCTGCCGAGATGCAGATCATGACCATCAAACCTACGTATAGGTTTGATTTTGACTACCGAGATGTCAGAAAGAAGTTGCAAAAGGGTCACTAACACAGGTACCATTTTGAAGACATCTGGGCAGATTGCAGAGATGAAGAAGCCATTCGAAAGATGGACTATTGCAGATTGACAGTTCAACAAATCAGAGATCTTGGTATCACTGACCTACCAGAGGATTTTGAGGATCCAGGTGATATCATGAACGCTGTCTATGATGAACAAGGCGTTGCTAAGAGGCCGTTACCTGCAATACAGTGGTCTAGGAAAGAGGTCACCAACATGAGAGAAAGGCTGAGACCAATCCTAGCCAATACAGAAGAATGGTTACACAAACATGGTTATGCAATGAAAAGTTTCAGGACAGACTCAGAAGGAGAAGAGTCCGAGGTAGAAGCACGCCAACAGCAAGAACTTCGCGACAAAAACAAGTCAGCGGCCGTTCCCACTTCTTCGCGGAGAGGCCCTAGGATTAAGTTCACTGTTGGTAAGAAAGATACCCAGGCTGTCCAAGAGACAGAAATGACGGAATCTCACCCATCTCGCTCTAAGGGTAAAAAGCCCATCTCAGAGGAGATAGATTCCGATGAAGAAGATACTTCAAGCGACCAATCCGCTGAAGATGAAGATTCAGCAGAAGCAGACTCCGATGCCGAAGAGGATTCTGAAAGCGGGCAAGAGTCTGATGAAGATTCTGAAGAAGGATCTGAAGGTGACTTCGAAGGTGAACCAGAATCGGAGAGGCAAGATGGTGATCAACAGGAACCCGAGCATGATGAAGAAATAACTACTTCTCCTCCCGAGAACGTAGTTGAGGAAATTCACAGAACATCATCGCCCGTGACTTCAAACGCTCCTCATACCCCTTTTGAGTCAAGAATTCCTTCACCTCCTGCTCCCTCGTCACCTATTCCTACCACGAGCATTCCTGCAGCCGAGATATCCCCTATCCTTGCAGCATCAACCCAGCTTGATACTCCATCAGTCACAAGCATTCATACGGTTGATATAATCGGTCAAGCCCACCATCGTCCATTCTACTTGTCTTCAACCGCAGGATATCACTCGGTGAACTAATTCAATCGCTTCATGAATGAGTCAATGCGATCAGCCTTTAATGTGTCAACTGGGCTGTGAGCTTATGATGACAAACACTTCCAATTCGTCACTTATACCACAGAGTTCCGTATGTGACAATAACTTCAGAGGTGGTAATGGCGAATCGAATTTGACAAGAAATCCGTGAAGTTCACACTTCTTTCTTCCTCCCCGGGTAATATCTCAAGTGTCGGCGTAAAAGCAAATGATTTCTCCTGCAGGAACTCTCACCTTGAAGAGATAGTTCTTCCAAAGAAGTAAAGGGAAGAAGGCGCAAAAGTATACCGAGGCTGAATGTTGATAACCGCCACAAGTATGTTGAAATTGGCATACCACCTAATCAAGAAGGTGATGTCAATATGGAGGACTACACAAGAATAAAGGTCCAAATTTCGGCAAGGTTACCAACGAAAGTGCAAAAGCCGGCGCTAAAGTCACTTTGATATCTTTACAGAAGGCTGGACAAAAGTTGAGCACTTCGTGAATACGTACAAAACAGAGGGGCGTAGCATTATGCCAATCAAGGTAAAGAGACTCTGCCTGCTTCTCCAAGTAATGCACAACCGCTGACAGTGGTAAGTATTGAAGACCCAGCTGTCAAGAAAGCCGAGAAATTCGCCTCCAAAGGCAGGGTGTTGTATGACTTTGTTGAAAAGATCATCGAACACGGATCTCAGATAATTTTGGCTGCGGATGAGAAAACCACCATGTTGGCCAAGCTCACCACAGAGCTTGACAAAGAAAAGGGCGTACTTTCCCAGGAGCGCAGAGACATGGAAAATGCCTGTTGTCATGGTCGGAAATGAAACAGGTAAAGCTCAGCAAATTGGTGGAGGTTGGGGTAATTCCCGACAAAGAAAAGTTTGTAGAGGTAAAAGAATCACTGAAACACAGGATCCAAGTGGTTCAATCTCTCATTGAAGACCTTCACCAAGTACAGGAAGATGTCGACGGGCATCGCAACATTCTTGACAAAAGTATCAGAGAGTTGCCTGGTCAACTTCTTGAGGACAATCGTATCTTCCTACCGGCCGCAGAAATATCCCTGATCTTCAAAGAAGCCATCATGAATTTGATTGACAGTTCAGACTTCTCAGAAGCTTCACTGAACATCATTTATGATACAAGGCTCACATTGGACAACCTGAAGACGCATCTTGACAGGTGCAAGAAGGTTCACTCATCTGCCATGAGATCGATCACGAGAATCCACACCATTGTGGATTACACCGTTGGTCCAGATGAGAAGTTCGTGCAGGAGACTAGGAGGAAATTTGAAGACTTCCGCGCCCAATGCAAAAAGACGTGAAGCAGCATCCTATTCTCCAGTGTTAGACATTTCCGGTGCATCCCATAATGCATCTTGTAAATATTTCTCGACATTTTCGAATGTCATTTTGTAAATTGTAAATTACACCAAGTCCAAAGATGTAATATTTTGAAAACAAATTACACTTTGACTTTGGTCAAAGTTAGGTGAGATCTCCAAAAATCGCTCACCTAACTTTCCTTAATTTTCTCAATCTCTTTCCTTATTTTGCTCATCCCTCTTTCTATATATTGTGAGGGATTTTCATTGTAACATATCTTTTAGCCTTTTGCAACGAAGTGCTGCCCTTTTGTAAGCAAACTTGTGAAACTTTGCGTTCATATTTTGTGAATGAGATTCAATCAATAAAGGAAAGGATTGCAAGCCAAACTTTGTGTTGGATTCGATACTTTTGTAAGTTGATTCGATTTGGTAGTGATTAGTTCGAGGAATCTGAAAGACTCTAAGTGGTTGATGTAAACTTTGTGTTACATTTATTATTTAGATTGCATTGTTATTTTGTTTATCATTGGTTGAGTGATCTATAAGACTTTGCGCTTATAATCATTCATGCTCATGCATGTTCTTGTTGGATAATCTATGAGACTTTGTGCTTATAATTATTCATTCTCTTGAATACTTTGTTGAAAGATCTACAAGACTTTGTGCTTGTAATCGTTCGTGCTCGTTGACATTTTGGTTGGATGATCTACAAGACTTTGTGCTTGTAATCGTTCATGTTGTTCGAAGAATTGTTGCGTCTAAGAAGACTTTGTGCTTCTAACGTAGCAAACGGTACGTTTATGCAGATCCGACATTGATAAAGCTACGGAACGACTTTGTGCCTTCGTGAGCTTTCCCATTTTATTTTCTTTTGTTTGTTGTTGATTACTTCTGGTATCTCTACGCTTCGCTTTGACGAGATAGAGATATTGGCATTACTGCTGGTTGTTAGTTTTTAGTTATCAAGAATTCGGAACTTCCAACACGTGAAACATTGTAAACATCTTCTCTGAAAAAAGAGAGAAGGATGAATGTAACACACCCCCCCACTTCGTGACTTTCGTGTACATTGTGTAATTACTTTTGTGATTTACTATTGTTTCTCTTAGCAGTAAGAAGGGCGCCTCCCCTTTCCTAGAGGAGAGATTCACATCTCACATAGCTGTGGCTGAAGTCCAAGTTGTGTAATCTGTCGAAAGTTGATTACATAATTTTCACCCAACAGCACCCTAACTACTTATTCTAGTAATTGTTTCTTTGATTTACTAAATTTCAGTCTAGAAATTTTCTGTAAAAGTGTTTGATAAGGTCAAATAAATAAACTACAATAGATTAATGACATTTGGAATTTTTAGCGTAATCATTAGATCACATCAAAATGATTCTGATATTTGTGCTGGTACTTGTGAATGCAGTCACTGGAAAGCTCTGGCCAAAACTTTACCAAGTAAATTTGTTGCCACTTAGGCCGCAAGAAATAAAAAATCTTGTAAGCATTCGTCAACTTTGTGGATTGGGAGGTTCACCATCATGATAGATAGCATCTTGGCAACAGACTAAACAAAACAAAGATATCCGTTTGTTATTACGCCAGAGGAAATCTTCTGAAGCTGCACAAGCTGGTTTTGTTCTTCGAAAGATGTCCAAGTCTTCAGATAATTGGCTTCACTTACTTATTTTGTATGAAGTCATTCTTTTTTTAGTATAAGTTATAGAACTTCTATGAGAACTCAACTATTCAGAAATTCCAAAAGTTTACATCCACATATGCTGTAGTACAAATGGCTATCGAGCGCCCTTGAATACCACATCACCACATCAAAACCCAATGAATTTTCAATCTAAAGTTCATCAAGATCCAGACAGCTATAAACATAAACATCAAGTCTTACAAAACCAAGGCTTAAATACAGTTATAAATGTGGTCTAAACAAAAAGAAGGCTAGGCCTGTTGGCAGTCTACTGGTCAGCATCAACATGTGGAAGCAAATAATATAATAATATAATCAAACAAATAATGTAAATTCCAATCTCATTTTTTTTGAAAAGAAATAAATTATTAATTTCCTAACATCAAAGAGCCTTAGAGAAGCATCATCCAGATGTGTATGTGGTATACCCTCTTTTGAAGGAAAAAGTTGAACCTACTTGGCTATTTCGTGACTAAATTTTTTCAAATTCTCCTTTTAATCATCCAATGTTTGGTTAAAATGTGTTAGAGAATCTTGTCTCCATTGCAAAATCTGCCAGAACTTAACCAGTTTGCTCAGATTCTTATCATGTTTCTTAATTGTACTTTCCAACAAAATTTTATGCTCATAAAATCAACAATCTAAATAATTCATTCTCTTATACACTGTCAAATGATGAAAGACTCTTCCATAGTATTGTTGAATTTTCGCTAAATTATCAGCTCAAGTTGACTTCACCTCACAATCAATGGATTTATAATAGCCTTTCAAAATTCTCTCATCTCATGTGCATCAAGATATTACAATACATTAAAAAATGGTGTCAAGAGAAATCATAATATAATTACTAAAAAAAATCTAATTAGAAGGTTAGAGAATATTTAAAAAATACTTGTGTACCATTACACATCTATATACATATGTGTCACACTCAGTAATTTAAATGCCTAATTCTAAACAAATATGTCCTATTAGCTCACTAACTCAATATTATACTTGTTTTGTTTAAGCTGAATGCAAGTACCTTGCCATCATACTCAAAACATTGTTATTTATTATTTTATATTAAAATAATTTATTAATTCAATATTTTTATTGTAATATAAAAGAACAAATTGTAAATATTGCTTCGATATGCCATATTTTCTAATTTATTGTTAATAAACTTCATTAAGTTTTTATAAATTCAAATATAATTTATAATTTACTTGTGTTATAATTTTCATAATTTTATTTGTATCCTAGTGGGAATTGAATTAGTATTGTATCACTAAAATTCCTCAATATTGCCTAGCTCTATTAAATTATACCGATACTTCTTATCTATAGGCACATATATTGTGTTAATATCATGGCTTAAACAAACCTTACATATGTTCTAACAAGAAAATAATTGCATAGTTGAAAACAATGAAACTACTTAATATATAACCTCAATGAGTATTCCTTACACTAATGACACAAGAAGATAAGTGAAACTAATAATATCCAATTCAAACTTTAACTAAAGCCAATGAAGAATAAGAGTACTCAAATTGTTGCAATAATATAAATGTTTGTTTTACTAAATGATGCAAGAGCATCTTGAGTGAACGACCTATCTGCATACCCCAAAAATAATTTAGTTTGATTTTCTTTCGTTTTGGTTTTATTTCAATTTCATGTTGCATTTTGGAGTTGGAGGTCAACTTTCAGATCTTGATTCAAATACACTTTGGTGATTGATTTTTGAACGACATTGTTGTCAAATGTTGACAAAATGTTGTGTAACGCTGTGTGTTTTGAACTATGCATGCTTAACGTCATAATGTTTGTTGATCCAACTCTTGAAGATCGATTCTCTCAAGGAAATGAGATATTTTCTCTCTGCAGTGTGTTGGTTTTTCTTATGAACCATTGTGCTATCAAAATTGGTGTATTGTTCCTTAAGCATTTGTCAATAAAGCTAAATTAATGCCAATGCACACTCAAAGAGACAACATCAAGCCATTTGAAATAAATTCTAACTATCTGGTTGCGCCATAGAAAGGAAATAAAATACAAAGTGCAAAGGAAGCTTAACTACCACATGTTATGAGGAAGGAAGACAATTTTAAAGCAAAATAAGGGAAAAATTGAATACCAAAAGTTCGCGCCTGCGGAGTAGTGAAGAATTTAAAAGAGAAAAGAGGCATTCGAATAGGCAAGTTTGGAGGGGAAAAGAAAATCAGATATTAATAAAATTAAAAGATATGCGTAGAAAAGGGGAAGGGGCTACTAGGAAGGGAATCGCAAGATAGTGAGGAAGGGATTGTTCGTAGAAGGAAATGGAGAGAGTAATCAAGGGTGTGTGATAGTGGATGATCGTGCTAGTTTGAACCAAGATGAGGCAGCAAAATTTGAATCTTGACAAATACAGATTGAATGTCAATGCGCTGTCAGAGTGGGTGCGCCAAAAGAAGAATCAGGCAAAGGATTTAAAACTTAAAAATGTGTAGAGATTTTAAAGCAGACCGAGTGAAGTAAAAGAGGCCAGTGTAGAGGAGAATAGGATGGTGGGCCTTGCCACATAAGCTGGAAAAAAAGATTAAAACCAAAAATGAACATATGAATTGCAAGGGTCGGGTTAAGCTATGAAGATCGATGCCAAAGGAATGAAGGTAGAGCAGACCATGGCATATAAAAGTGAATAAAAGAGTGCAGAAATGCAAAGCATGGATCGAGCAGATGCGTAAAGGTGTAAAGAGAAGTAGATGAATAAACTCTACGAATTGTAGACATTTGCAGCGGGGTAAAGAAATGAATTTTGCCAATATATTTTGTAAACTGAAATCAATTTACTAAATTGTTTTAAATTTGAATAGAGTTTGAGGTGCTTGTCTATGGAATTTTGTGTTAACATAATTGCAAATTGAATCTAAATTCAATCGACAAATAAATTCTTGTATTGAATTTGTTGCCTGGCAGCGAATAGGCAAATTGTTGGTTTTGTTTAAGAGTTGTTTGTAGTGTCTGTATCACTAAAGGGAAAAATGGGTTCTCCATCATAATGGAGTGGACTCTAACTTGACAACTAAAAGAAGCATAAGATGGGTGCCTTCCTGTTGGGTTGCAATTTAACTAGATTTTAATAGAGTTGTAAAGTGGAATTCTTAACTAATTGAGGGAGTTTCTTTTATTTGGGACAGTTAAAAGTTGATCCTTGTCAATCAAATAGAAGGGCTGACAATACTTAGAGGACTCTAATGGTACATTTGAAATGATGAGAAAGAGTGCTTGTCAAAGACAATTCCCCAAATTTTATAAATGGTATGAAGGTTGGGAAGATGGTGTTTAGGAGGCTAAAGGTCATAAAGGTAACATAATGGCTATTTTTCTAATTTCATGATATTTCCTTATTACACATGAAGTGAAGGTACTAAGATAGTGGATACTAGTAGAGATACAATAAAGCTACAAGAGAGGGAACTTCTATATGATTTGTGAAGGATATTAATCTACGATGCCATCAAAGATGAGCGATGTATAATAATCCTTAACTAGCTAGGATAGGTTCTATTTTTTGGGACAATCAAAGTCAACTATTGTCAATCCTAGCAATGGAGTCTAGTATTGATAGAAATAACCAATTAGAAGCATTGGTAGTAATTAAAGGACTCTAATGGGAAATCTAAAATGATGGAAAAGATTGGTTGTCAAAAGCAGTTCCCAAATTGTTATAAGTGGTATGAAACTAGGAATGTAGTGTTTAAGAGGATAAAGGAAACCATCAAGTAAGACGAAATGGAGAGAAGATAATAAGATAATAGAGCACAAAAAAAAATGGGAGTCTAATACAATAAAGCCAAGAAAGGAAATCTAAATGAGTTTTAAGACTCTAGATCTAGGACGCAAATATGGGTGATGCATAGCAATATATATAATACACCTTGATATTATTTGGAAGTAGGTATGTAGGTAGTTTGGTAAATGAAACAGGTTCTTAGTATGTAGGTTTCCTATGTGAGATTAGGGACTTCCTAAATATTGAATATAATTGCCTTCTTTTTTTCATTAATATCTTCTCTTAATTCATCATGAATATTGACTTTTCATTTTCTCTCTTTTTTTTCTCGTCTGCACATTTTAAATGAGTAAACGAGAAAAAAAAAAGAGAGAGAAAGCAAAACAAAATGAACAGCAAATGAAAAATTAATATTCATGATGAATTGAGAAAAGATATTAATGAAAATATAAGGCAACTATATTCAATATTTAGGAAGTCACTAATCTCACATCAAAAAACCTACATACTAAGAACCTCTTTCATTCACTAAACCACCTATATACATACTTCCAAATAATATCAAGGTGTATTATGTATGTATTTCTAGTTTCTAATCTATGTTTTATGTAACTATACAAGTGGGTACACAACCCTTTCTAAGGTTGAATTTCCTCAAACAATTCTTCATCAATTAGTATCTAGTCAAGTGAAACAAGGATAAAAACCTAATTAAAATAATCTACTTTCTAGACGCCCTATAGGGAGGTGTTTAATGTTGAGTTTTGATTGTGAAGATTTTCATGTTTACTTAGAACATAAGTTTGATTTTTTTTCTTATTGAAAGGATATCAATTTGTGTATTGGGTGTATAGTACCCCATACCTAAGAAGTTACCTACTTAAAACCAATCTCTATGCTCACAATATGAATAAAATCAAAGCCATATATATACTAATATTGATTTAGCATGTTATAATCAAAACAATCTAAATCACAAAATTAAATCTAGTTTAAAACTAATAAATAAACAAAGTGCTTAGGTCTAAAAGTTATCTTGATGTTGTTCTTTTATTTATGTTATCAATTGTTCCACCACCTTCTTAGTCATTTTTATCAAGATCATTATGGATTGATACCTTGAGTGTCAAAGTAACAACTTCATCCCAACTAATATCCTAGCTAGGAAGAATTAGAGTCACATAATAAGTCATTCTAATAGTAATGTTATAACATGTTTCATAGTCGATTCACACTATTTATTTAGTCCATTTAGATTTAGTTTCTAATGGGGCTTTTTCTAACATGATGTAACATATTCAAATTCACACTAGTTAGTGGTTACCTAAATCATACACATTAGTTAGAGACTATCTAATATAAATAGAGTAAATGATCACACAAAATTGGTTAAAAAATAGCATTATACTAATGATAATCAAAACTAGTCAACTACAATTGTTCAATTTTCTTTGTTACTTAATATGTAATCACATGTTTTAAAATCAATACCCTTAGTATGATTTTCTCTTTCTCATGAGTAGTCTCTAGTTGAAGGGGAAAACTTATGCACAAATATGTATTGTCTTAATCACTTTCCCTTAAGATTTCAATCCAAAATTATAGAAATCTAATGTCCCAATTATTTCTATTAACTAAAAATTTAAGACCTTTAAGACCTTGCATAAACAATATTGGAATTACATTAAACCTAAAAAGTACACAAATAAGCATATCAAACTATGTAACCCCAAACCAAATGGACTAGATCTATCGAATCATAAGGTTCCCATTATAGTGATCTACCCATCCTCTTCATATATTAGAAGTGTTATGTTAGTTTGCATAGAAAATTTTCTAGGCTCTACCTTAAAATTCCTACTATAACATGGCTAAAGTGATTTTAAAAGGTGGACCCTAAACATATAACCTAGATTTTTCTACATTCTATGAAGGGATCACACAATTCATTTTATCACATAATAAGAAATGTTTATCATGCAATAATTGGAATTATCCAAAACTATCAAAAGGTTTGATACACACATTCCATTTTATATTAGGATCTATTAATTTGAAGACAATCCTTTATGGCATTTTCAATATATAATATGAATAAAAATTAAAAAATGGAAACTCAATTGTGAACATTAGAGCTAAAGTTGTTCACCTATAGGAAGGTTGACTATGTTCAAGACCCTAATCTAGCCTAAATAGTTGATCATATCATCCCATAAACAAACTTATAAATAGATCAATATGATACTCTTAACTACAACTTTAACCTAAAAGTGTAAATCATTTCATCTCATCCATATATTGAAAAAAAAGAGCTTGACAAAGAGAAATGATATACCTTACTAAGACATGCATATGAACCTTAAGAAGAGATAATACTAAAGCCTTAACAGATCATACATCTTGCCAAATATGGTGAAATCAACAAAAAACTATTAATGGTGATATCATCTAAGATACCAAAGTGATTCCACAATAGTGGTTTACAATTTTTGGCCAAACTAGATACTGAAATTATTATTTTTAACTAAATCTTCACATTCGGGCACCTATAGTGGCTAAACTGTGAGGAATTTGAAAATGATGCAAACTAGAGTCTCGTCACATTTTGTCTGTAGATTCTAAAAATATTGTTTTCAAAATTTTTGGAATCAGATTGCACTTCTTTTTCCATCTCCCATGAAAACTAGTTTTTTTTCTTTTGAAAACAACATTTTTAAAAAGTGACGGACACCATATAACGCATAACTTTTTTTTCATGAAGGATAAAATTCTAATTCTTTCGAATTTAGATTTGTAACTCCAATATCTAGTGCTTCCACTTGGCTAGATAGTTTTTTATTGAAAATTTATCTTTAATCAAGTTTCGAAGTCAAACCAATTACAATTCAGACATAGTGCAACCATATAATGCGTAACTTTTTTTGTATATATCGAAATTCAATTTTTTTTTGTTGGATCTAGGACTTCAATATCTGGTGCACTCATATTTTTCAAAAAAAAATTGATAATCTGCTATTTTTCCACATGTGCAGAACAAAGACCTTCATTTTCAATGAAAAACCTATGTTTAATAAAACTAAAAAAATAAATACATAATAAAACCAAAACAAATTAAAATTATATTCGTTGGATAACTCGTTCCAAGGACTACCTGATTTCAGTTGGGTTTGTGAAGATTCCTCCATTTTCATCCTCAACCCGAGCTCTAAAGTGCCAAAATTTAGATTTTTTTTGTGTCTTAGGGGGGATGAGGGATAAGGGGAGTTTGTACGAGCCCCTTCCTAATCAATTTTTAATTTTTTAATTTTTTGGGGTCGTTTTTTGTGAGTTTTCCTTCCTCACTTGAATTGTAAACCACTATTGTGGCTTCACCCACCAACAGATGTTGAAAATAAATTTCCAATAGGAAAAGTCAACCAAGAACTTAATTATCATTGTCATTTTCTTTTACATGACTCAATTTCAAATCAAATGAGACCTTCTAAAGGAGTTTTGGATTTGGAGGGTAATGATTTGTTCATTGTAATAATAAAACAGTCTATTATTTTTCCAAGTTATAATGATACAAAATCTACATAATTATTCAAAGGATTATATAGGGCATAACAGTTGGAAATGCCTTGGTAGGCACATATATTGAAAAATAAGATGTTTGAGGAAAATGTTCAAAATGTGATTGTTGAAAAAGCTAAAAAAATTTAAACAAATGCAACTAGCATCTTGCCCATTAGTGCTAAAATTGAAGCTTTGAAAGAGGTTACAAACACCCATTGAAGAAATAAGGATAGAGGAATTTTGTTAGATATAATTACAACTACCTTGACAGTCACTACGTAGATGAATGATTTGACAAAATGCCTTATAGATTTTTGGTCTCATGGAATACAATGAGAGTAGGATTTGATAGGAAAATTGACAAAATGCTCAAAGGAAATTAATTTAATGGAATGTGTAAGAGTTGGTATAGAACTTTCAATTCCATGCAAGATTTGGTTGAAGATGTAGCCACCCAAGATCTGAGAGCTTCGTTAAAAGCACAAGAGAGATCTAACTAATGCTCAAATTGAAGCTTCAAAAGAGGTTACAAACATCCATTAAAGCAATAAGGATGGAGGAATTTTGTTAGATATAATTACAACTACCTTGGTAGTCACTATGCACACAAACGATTTGACAAAAATGCCTTATAGTTATTTGGTCTCATGGAATATAATGCGAGTAGGATTTGATCTAGATAGTTTGAAAAAACCCTCAAAGAAAAGTAATTTAATGGAATGTGTAAGAGTTGGTATATAATTCTCAATACCATCCAAGATTTGGTTGAAGAAATAACCACTTGATGTCTAGGAGTTTCAATAAATGGAAAAGAATAATGATATTCTATCAAAAGATGCAAATGTACAATGATAATAGATTGTGAGAATACAAAGAGAACCTCTTGGTTATATGGACCAAGATAAGACACATGATTACATTATATTATGGCATGGGCCACATGAGACATAAAATGATAATCATACTATGTAGTAAATAGTGTGAATAAGACCTAGGTGATGAACCAGTTAGGTAAAACATCATGTTTACACCAACTCCTCTTAAGTGCAACTTAGGGAGAATGTACAAGATGCAAGGATGGGTCTTGACTGCAAAACGATATTAGGTATCTATGTACAAATAATCTCTCACAAACAAAGAAAAGGAGAAAACCTAGTGGGACAAAACTCCTTCCCAAAAGGGAAAACATGAAATGCTCTCAAAGAATAATGAGAAGAACAAAACCCCATGTGAGGAAAAAGTCCCCCCATAAGAGAGAAGAATAAAGAACATGCACCCCCCCTTAAAGTAGAGTCTCTTGTAATGATGGTAGAAGCTTGACAATGAATACTAAAGCTGATCCAATCCCATCAAACAACATTCCTCCCCTTAGGAAGAAACAAAACTAAGAATATATGCAATATGTCTTCCCATTCCTAAAAGGAATGAGGAAAGAAAGATCAAGATCTATATTGTCTTTGAAATTTTCTCAAGTGTCCCTATGTCAATGTTGAAAGATGCTAGAGTTAAAACAGATGTTTCAGGCCACACTAATGAAGATGACAATATAGAACCTTGTGGAAATGGATGAGAACATGATCCAATGACAAAAATATCTCTTCTAAATGTTTCCTAAGGGTCTTCACACCAATGTTAAACTGTGAAAAATGATGATGTAGAGAAAGATCAAGAGGGTCTAAAGATGTTCTCACAACATCTAAAGAAGATGTTGCAACTCCATACGAGTTGACATCAAAGAGAACGTGAATATCCTCAATAGTGTCCTTCAAGTCTACAAGATATGATTCATAAAGCAAACCTGAAATGTGTATCAAGTGCTCATCCCAAGTAGTTGTACCTGGAAGACAATGAAAGCCCCATTACATTGAATTATTAGAAGCCATGGATGTAGAAATACTAATCTCATCAAAAGAAACATTAGATGGAGGAGATGGAATATCAGCACGTGCCTCTAGAACTTAAGTAGATGAAATAACATGAAGATTCAAATGATCCTATTGTATCTTCTCAAAAGTGTAAACACTAGATGCTTGATTGTATATATCAGCTAAAGGAACAATAGGAGCAAAATGTGAGGCATATACTTGAGATTGGTGATCAACCTCCCCAATTGTAACTATATCTCCACTATGCAAATCCTGAATAATAATAGAATCTAATGTGAATTCTACATTCTTTCTTGTTCCGCAATGTGTAATTTAAAAGATATAAAGGATATTGATTGATAATAATGGAACATAAAAAACATCATTAAATGATCCTTTGCCTATGCCAATAGATTCTTTCCCACAAACACATGTGTTGTTAGCAATTAGGATTATCTTTTTCCTATGTCAATAGATAATTTCCCACATTTTAACTTATGCAAATTGCTTTTGAAATCTCCACTCCAACCTGCCTTGCATCTTTCTTGTATTTTAAGATTAACAACAAAGATTCTTGCTTGCATTGATCAATCTTTTTGCTTCATCTATTGTAACTAATGAGATCTTTTCTTTACTTCATATTCAATATGAGGAATGACTATCCATGTTCAACAAGAAGGTATTTGTTCTCCCCCTCATGAAGATTTCACATATTTTTCAGATATAAGGGCTGGTAAGAACAACTTAACATACATCAAGGGGCTTATATATGTACATGTATATATATATACATCTATATATGTATATATGTATAATCTGAACAAATATATATCTATGTCAGAATATATATATATTGACATAGATATATATCTGTTCAGATTATACATATATACATATATATATACACTGAGTACATAAATATAAAACAATGCATGAAAGGAAAAAGTATTTAAAGGAAACCTGTTAAGAAAAAAAGTATATATGTATAAAAAATCTTACATTTTACACACAATGATATGGGTTAATCTGTTATCTTCCACTTATTTGGGTTGAGGTTTTCTTTGTTTCAGTAATTACAATTTGTAGACAATGATATATTCTTATCAAATTATATATATATTTATTTATTCTTAACAGGTTTCCTTTAAATACTTTTTCCTTTTATGCACTGTTTTATATTTATGTACTCAGTGTCTACATTATTTTGAGACATACAGATTATACTATTTTCAGTCAACTATTCAAAATCAAAGGATCCAAATTTAGAAATAACATTATCCATTTTGTAATCATATCACAATTACATCTTTATCACCTACATCCTATCATTCATGTTAAGCTTTCCAACTGCGTACATCAAATATATGTTGGTACACTTTATATGTATGTATGTACATGCATTTGTATGTATGTATGTACATGCATTTGTATGTATGTATATAGATATGTATATGTATGCATTTACACATATGTATATGTATGTATGAATGTATGTAAGGATCCTAACGTAATTTTAATGTTCTCTTGTTCATAATAAAATATGTATATATTTATGTAAGGATTGTATGAATGATGTGAAATGTTGAAGACGATCAAAATATTGTGCAATATGATGCTCCAATCAAAAATATTATTGTTGTGCATGCAATATTGTAAGGATAATTTGATGTGGGAATGCTACTACCCCTGTTTATTACAATTTTTTTGCAGGCATGTGAGAGCGTCAAGAGCTAAACCAAGTAAGTCGATGATCAACATATCAACAAAACTGTGTTTGTTAACACACTAAACTATATTGGGACATTTTGCTCTAAATGCATTGTGATATTTATAATTTGTGGTATATTGTGTTCAAAAAATTTATGTTCTTATGAATGCATATTTGTTTGGATGATTATATGTATGTACGTTCGACTCGTAATGGTAGGCATGCGAGGACTTCTCGACATTAAACAAAATACATCAAGTGTTAACCATAGTTAAAGTCTTTATGACTTTACTTTGGCAATGACCTAGTAGATAGCATGCATCTATCTAATTATGATAGACCATTGTATTATATTATAGACCATGGAAACCTCAAGTGTTAACCACGGGTAAAGTCTTTATAACTTTTAGAGGCAATTGTATTATATTATAGACCATGGAAACCTTTAATCTCTAAAACTTGTATAAGCTTTTTGCTTCTTACAGCAATGCAACTCTCTAATTATGATGAGAGCAAGTCCAACCTCTCTAAGTTTGGAGAGAATACATTCTTTGAAGTTTGTTTTATTCCCTTCCCATTTAAGAGGCATATAGTATAGTTTTGTGGCACACAACATAAAATTTATTGTAACATTATTTTATGTTTTAGCTCATAAATGACTTGGAGGAGGCTTGCCTTCTTTTGCTTTCCTAAAGATAAAGCTCACATTTGCATTCTAATTTATTTGATATTGTCACAACTCTCTTCTCTTCTCTTGAAAAAATACAACAAATTGTTAGTAGTAATGTATGCAGTTGGAAAGCTTAATAGTAATGATAAGATGTAGGAGATAAGGATATAACTATGATATGATTAAAAAATGGATAATGTTGTTATTATATTTGATGTATGCAATTAGAAAGCTTAGCATAAATGATAAGATGCAAGTGATAAAAATGTACCTATAATATGATTAAAAAATGGATAATATTGTTGTTTCTAAATTTGGACCCTTTCATTTTGAACAACTGACTAAAAACAATATAATTTGCATGCCTCAAAATAATGTACACACTGAGTACATAAATATAAAACAGTATATTGATAACTGAAAGTTCATGAATTTAGTTATTTTGGGTGTACCAACCTGAATAAACACCCTTTAAAGAGGAATGTGCAAAGGTTGCCTTTGTAAGCTCTGAATTTTGCAGAGGGTATTTAGTGAAAACAAAGAAGAATTTGTAATGAAAATGATCCTAGAAATTCCCTCTTATTAAATCATTCGAATGTGGAAAATGAATGCATTGGATTATGGTGGTTGATTTTCATATTTGAATTTTCGTGGAAAACAATCGGTCATTTCATATTGTTGTTTCCATTTATGTCTAATTTTTATAGTGGCTTGAATGAATTCAGTTTTATATGTAATTTAATTCATTTCTACGGTGGCTTGAATAAATTCAATTTTTTATATGAATTAATATATGTTTTTTTGTTTATTAGGGAGTCTTACACTAGTAACTGTGTGTGTAGGTACCAGTAATAGATGGAGTTAATGCATGAAGATGTGACAGAAAGTGTGGGTGAAAGTGCAATTGATAGCCCATAAAGATGATAAATGTTTTATATTATGTCATATTATTCTGCACCATTAATTGTTTATATCTACATGTAAATATAATGTATTTGAAGCTTTGAACCACTTGCATAGAGTGGTAATTGTAAACATTTATGTACTTATATTAATGCAAAAATGACTTTATTTTGTGCAACTTGTCTTGTATTGAAAACAGATATGTACCAATAGATATTTAATTTGTTTTTTTTTTTTGGTTAACTATACATTTAGTAGTGAACATATATAGGTGTAAGATGCAAATATTTATTGGCATAATTAAAACAATATAATGACTAAAATATAAACGGTTATTGGAGGGTCAAATAAGCAATGAAATAAACAACTATTAGAACATGGTTAGTAATTGATAGATTTCCCCTATCATTATCACTTAAAAGGAAAACAAAAAATTTAGCATTATTATTTATTATTTATTAATTTCAAATTTATTCAGTATTTAAAGAAATTAGCATTCCACCAATCCACTGAGTTTGAATTTAAAATATTACGAGGAAGATGCGGTCCTATGCTGCTTTTAACTGTAAGCCAGCCATTCATCTTCTTTTATGGACACGATTTTTCTTTCTCCGGACTGAGTTGAGGTCAGCTTATAAATTGGTTTTGCCAGCACTGAATAATGAATGCAGTGTGAACGCTGAAAGGAAAAGTTTCGTGAGTGGAAAATATACATATAGTGGAGAGCAGAGAGGGCCCAGTCACATGCCCATCATTTTCATTATTTTTGTCTTTTTCACTCTTTTCCAAAAATATACATAGTGGAGAACACAGAGGGTCCAGTCACATGGCAGAGAGGGTCCTAATCACTTCATCATTATTTTTATTTTTATCTTTTTATTATAATTTTTTTATTAATATATTATTATTTTAAAAAAATTATGTGCTTATTATCATTTTTTTTATTACAATAAAATTTATTTGTTAGATGTATAGTATTTATATTTTGTAAATAATTTATGGATTAAATTTCACATAAATTTAGATATAGACTATGTAGCTTTAATAAAAATTTGTATGATTAATTATAGATTGTTTTTGACAAAATAGAAAGTATTTTTCTTTATATGTAAATGAAGTTGAGATCGTACAATCTTCCACACCCTTAATACCTACAAGATATAGAAAAAGTATCAGCTTTGCTAACAATTTTAACACTTTCTATTTCAAAAAACCTATCATATAATATTTAATTTTACAATTGATTTTTTTTTACTTTCTACATGTTTTAACTATAATAATTGATTTAACAAATTTTAATTAGAACCTTATGTTTGCGTTGAACTTTGTATTTATATCTTTGAATTTTTTTCTTCATCTGCATAAAAATTTAAAAAAATAAAACTCTCCAAATAAAAATAGTTAAAAATTAAAATTAAAATTTATATAATAGATAAAATAATGTAATTCTTAATAAAATAAGATGTCTATACGGATTGGATTGTCACTGTAATTACTTTATTACAACACGAACCAATAATATTTTCTCCAAATTAAAGTTATGTACAATTTGTCCTTTCCCAGATTGTCCTGCTTTTTTCAAGTCTCAAAGAAGAATTTTGGGGAAGGATGAACTCATTTTGTGACCTCCTTTATCTATGGATTCATTAGATGTTTTAGGCTTACCATAATATTCATAGAGTATGAAATTTTTTCACGTTAAGTATTCAATCAGGCCATCAGCTAAGCTTCTGTATTGAAAAGTTCTGTTATGAACCATGAGTTGTTATGGTTGTTATTATTGCTGGTGGAAGAGGAAGCCAGATCCTGCTCATCCACCAATACATCATCCAGATCCTGCTCATCCATCAGCACATCCTCCAGATCCTGCTCATCCACAGATACATCCGCCAGATCCTCCAGTTGAAACAGGAAAAGACCCATCCACACCAACGCCGGCAGAGGTCTTGAAAAGCTTCGAAGAAGTGGACATTGATAAGGCGGATGATTTCATCAAGGCCATTAAAGAACAGCTGGAAGGAGCGACAGCTCAAAAGGTTGGATGTAAACTTCATTTATTTTCGTTCAAAGAAGAATAACTATGAGAGTTCTTTATTGTTTATTTATTTCCTTTTTATCTATTCTCTTGGCAGAATGCACAGGATACTCCAAGCACAAGTTCTTCTAATACAGACAAGTTGTCAAACTGGGCTTCCTTTATTCAGAGCGGGGCCACATTTCTAAAATTTGCTAGCGATCATACAGAAAAAATTCAAACTAAGGTAAACCAATATGATAATATAGGTACTTTTTCCCCTAATTTTTCAGTGGTACTTATCTTCTGTTTGCTACTGATTTACAGGGTGATTTTTCTCAGTCGGGAGCAGTGACAAAAATTGTAGGAGATATGCTTCAGCAAATTGGCCAACTGTATTGGGCAGTTGCAGGGCTCTCTATCGTAGGGTATCTCGTATCAAAATGTCAAAAAGTGTCCCAGAACCGGGCTGAATATGTAGATCTCTTAAAAGACATGCTTAAACTTGCATCTCGTATTAAGCGTGTATATAATCTTTCTCTTGAAACCGAAAACAAGGAGAATTTGAAAAGCGCCTTCCAATATATCGTTGAAGGATCAATATTTTGTGCTTGCCAGCTAGATTCAGGAAATTTTTTCAGGTCGGTACTTTGTTTCTTCTATGGCTTAAGCTTATGTTGTTACTATGATTTTTCTTCGTATTAAATGCATAGTATAATTTTCCTTAGAGATTTTTAATTTTATGTTGCAGCTTCTTGAAAACATCAATAAACTCCGACACTTTGAGCGGAATTCGCTCCAATATAGATAGGATTTACCAAAATGATCTGCAAGCAATTTTTGGAACATAAACGTTGAAACAAGAGCAGGAAATGTCATCGCAGCTGAGGGAAATGTCAGCGCGGCTGCCGGTTGATCTTCCTCTATCAAACCCGCTCTTTCCAAAAAATGCAGGTACTTACAAACAAAGTCGTTCCAATAGAGTACAGTATAAGAAGAAATCACAATATTTCAGTATTTGCATTTGCTTGCCAATAGATTACATTTCATTGAAACAATATTGCCGTATATTTACCATGCCCTGCCTATCTGAAACGTTTCGACTGCTATGAGATGAAAGTTTTGCCTAATAAAAACGATTCGTAGTTTTCTTTTGTTCTCTTACTCATCGTGACACTTTTCTTCTTCTTCTCAACAGTTGGAATAGAAGAACAAGTAGAAGCAGTTAATACGTTGCTGAACATGGAAAAACACGGAGATTGCTCATCCAGTGCCGTTGTTATTTGGGGTGTTGGTGGCATCGGGAAGACAACACTCGCACAAGCTGTGGTCTCCACGGTAGATAGGGAGAGTTACAACTATGCCAGAATTGAATTAGATGAGGATTCTGGGAAAAACGACTATAAAGAAATGCAACGGCAAATTTTGCGAGATGCCTTTCCCAGCTATTATGGTGGAAGGGAAGTAAATCTGAGAGATGATGCAGATGGTAGGGATAAGTTAACAGAGGCTTTTAAAAGTGAAACAACTAAGCCTGGGTTTTTGTTTATAGATAATGCCCTGCACGTAAAAGACCTGGAGAAAATTCTTCCGGAAGACTTGCTAGGTCTTCCCCGTCGCAGCAGAATACTTATTACAACCAGGATCTTGAGCGTCACAGATATGCTTCAAGAACGTGGTCTTCATCGCAAGGACTATCCAGTCAAAGCTCTCTCTGATGATCATGCGGCGGAAATTCTGTGCAATGACCCTGCGATACGCGATGGTATCAAAGATGATCTGAAAAAGATGCTCAAGCTCTGCAATGGGATTCCGTTGGTTCTGAAGATGGTTGGTGCACATTTGCGCAAGCAGAAATTTAATGTAGATCGTTGCACGCAGATAGTTGGAGCTTTAGAAAGCGGAGGGAACATCAAAGAAAATGATCTCAGCAACCGTTTGTTTGATTTTGTATATAATAAGCTGGAGGAGTCTAGCCAAGAAGCATTTTTAGACATATGCTGCTTCTTTGATAAGGGTTTCCCTCGTCGAATTGCAGAGTACATTGTAGGGGCTGAGGAAGTTGCATTCCTCCGAGAGGCAGCATTGATAACGACAGTAATTGGAAAAACAACATTTTTTTGGGACATGGACGAAACACTGGGTTATCCTCGCCGGGACGAAGAGGAGGAGGAGCTGTTGTCTGTTCACGATATTATTCGATCAATAGGACGCCGTTTGTCAAAATCCAGCAGAATTATGGACTTAAAGTCTTGGCATGAAGCTAAAAAAGATGAGGTATGTTTCTCCTCTAATTATACTTAAATGGATTAAGCAACTATTTGCTTTCATTCTTAAATGAAACCTGCTGACACCTCAGTCTCGCAGGGCAAGCTCAAAGGAATTAAAGGAATTTGGTGTGTAAATGAAGATTTATATGAGTATGAAGATTGCATGCTTGAGAAAATACACCTTAATTCGATGAAGGACACATTAAGAATTCTCTTCTGGGGCAGTATAAATGATAGCGCTGCAGACTCGGTGAGATTCCCAGAGTTAAGATGCATCAAAACATATAGTGATATTTCCTGGGTGAATGTAGAAACACTTGATAAATTAGCTGTGTTGGAGTGTGTGAAGCTTCCCACCAAGGAGGGAGGCCCACTTAAGGCATGTTTTTACTCCAATAGCATACATACTTCCATTTCATTTTTGCACATTACGGTTATGGTTTTAATAATTGATTTTCTTAATTGTTATGTTTGTCACGGTTAATTCAAGTCCTGACAAAGAAATAGTTACTTTGCATGCAGTTACCAGAAAGTTTAAGGTACATGACAGTCCTGGACCAGTCAGCTGTAACGCGGGACTTCGTGCCAAACTCCACTTTGGAAGAATTAGATCTTTCTTTTTCACGACTAACCATGTCCGCTAATGGAGAAATAGATAACAGTGAAAATTCATTTTATAGCCATCTTCGTTGCTTAAAAAAGTTGAAGACTCTGAGATTGATGGGTCGCAATTCTTTATGGGAGCTTCTTCAGGAACGGCCAGAATTGATTTTATTACCGCAGTTGAGTAGACTCGATATAGAGGCATGCCAAAGTTTGAAAGAACTGCCAGAATTGTTTGGGCAGCTGAAAACTTTATCACATTTGAACCTGTCATATTGCCAAAGTTTGACAGAATTGCCATCTACTTTTGGTCAACTTGAAGCTCTGCAGAAGTTAGAATTAAGATACTGTTCAAGCCTTCAGAAATTGCCTTACGGGTTTGAGCAACTGAGGTCTCTGCAATATCTAAGCCTGGAAAGTTGTACACGTTTGAAAGAATTGCCAGAATTGTTTGGACAGCTAAAAACTCTAACACATTTGAATCTGTCTGAATGTAAAAGTTTGAAAGAATTGCCTTTACTTTTACTCAACTTGAAGCTCTGCAGTACTTAAATTTAGGACATTGTTTCAGCCTTCAGAAATTGCCTTCTGGGTTTGAACAACTGAGATCTTTGACATTTCTATCTCTATATAGTTGTTCGAAGTTAGAGTCAGACATTTGCCTGATGGACAACACTATCAAAATTGTACAGAAGAGTGAGCATGTCTGTACAGACTGTGAGAAGGACAAAAAATTGAAAGTTTTTCGAAATCATTAATGATGGTGTGGGTTGCGTTGCTAAAGTAATATCGTACACAGGACAGAAAGGGTAAATATTTACAATTGTTACCAAAAGTAAACAGTTTTAGACAATATTGCTTTGGCATGGTTATTGAAGGTAAAGAATGTACTTCCGTTTGGTTTCATAGCTTCTTCCTTGTAATTCTTTTATTGGTTTGTTCAATATCTATATGAAAAAAAACAGTTTTATAATCAAATGTATCTTTATTAGTATCTGCCAACAGTAGTTTTCCAAAATGTTTAATGGGGTGAATAAGGGAGAGGGGCCTATAGTGGGCCACCCTAACTTCCTGCTTCTCGAAGTCCTATGTGAAAATTTCATGTCACTCCCAAATTTGTACAACAGCTTATTTGGCAAGTCCCCTTCTTATAAAAATTGGTTTCATCGCCACATCATCAAATATGATGCCACATCAGCATGCCTTTTGTCAAGGTATCCAAAAGGCCCCAAAAAAAGGTGAGACCGATAGTGGGTCACTAAGTCATGTATTATTGGTGTGCTGATGTGGCATCACATGATTTGTCAGTTTGTGTACTTTATGGATAAAAATGTTTTGCAATTTGATATTAAGTGTAAGTTTATTGGATATTAAGCCTACCCACTATGGAGCCCACTTAGGCCTACTTCTATGCCCAACATTGGACCCCTACCCACTATGGGCCCCTTTCCCTTAATATGTGTACCTTTTAGCAAATAATGTGCATGAGTTATTTTCTGGAGTGAAATTTGAGGGTTTGGTTATGTTTTGAGGGGCAAAGATACAAATTTTTAACAAAACATATTTTAAAGGGTATTTATCGAGGATGTGATTCACTGTGAAGGTTTGAGTCATTTTTGCAACCTTCACATTGTTTGAAAGAGACATGTACTTTTCAATAATAAAAAAATGTTTTTTTAGTTGTACTATACAGTATCAAGTGTTTTTTAGTAATAATTTATTCAAGTTATTAATGTTTTTTGTACTAAATGAGGGTTGTTTAGTACGTTTTATAGTACTATTTAAGGATGTATAATAATTACGAGGTATTAATGTAAAGTGGTTAAAAATAGAGTTTGTAGGTATTGTTTCGACCAATGGGATGTTAAAACTTTTGAGTGGTAAGCATTATTTCTTTAGTTTGGATTAAAAAGATGCGAGGTTTTCAAGGTTGTGGTAGCTTTGTGCTTGTCGACATGGTGGCAAATCGAAAGCTTTCTTGTTTGGGAAGCTTTCCTTCATTCGTTCATTAGAATTATTTTTTAATGTGAGGCTTTCAAGGTCCTTTTCCCTAGGTGCTTGAATTGAAGAGCGAATTCTACACATGTGGATTTATGGTTGTCTAAGTTGCTTGTTGCGGAGTTGTGGAATATGTACAAGTCTCACAAGTGGAGACTAATTTTGGGGCATGAGAGAGTGTTGTGAATAGGGGGAACAAAATGCTAACACGTGGCAGAAGACTAAAGAATTCTGTAAGTCTGTGGGTCCATAATGGAATCTTTTTTTGGTGGGCAAATAATATTAAGTTTTGAGAATACTATTATAGTATATATATTTTATTATTATATATAATAAGTTAATTAATATTACTATTCATGATATTATCAACAATGAAGTTAATTTGTAATATTATATATTGTAGATTTATTATGAATAATAAATAAGATTGGGAGTTTTTTTGCTTGGGAAAAAGCAAGTTCTTTCGCTATGTGTCTGCATTACACAAGATTTTGAGAATAATAGGTTTGTTAGGTTTTGTGCATTGTGTGATTGGTGAAGAGATGGTTGATGAGAGTAATTTTAAATTTCGACAATAATATTATATATAATAATAGAGTTGATGATTATTATTATTTATGATATTTTCAATAAAATTACTAATATACTATTATTATTATGTTATATAATGAAACAAAGAGAATATATTTATTGATTATGCTGATGTGTTACTATATAAATGCAGATAATATATAATATATATCATCATCATCATCATATATATATATATATATATATAAATATATGTATACATCAAATAAAATTTATGACTATCTGAAACATAAAAAAATAGGTTCACCAAAATGAAAACAATGATGACCTATTTCTCTAGTTTCATTCAAAATGTGTGTTACAAAGTGCAAATGAAGAATAGTAAAAAAATATGACTGAAACAACAATCAAAAGGTAGATTTGGAAAGGGGAAAATAATGTGTACCTTTCACCAAGAGTCACCTTTTAAAGCTCACTGAGGACTCATTCGCCCTATGGAAAATGGGTCCTGGCTAGGGTTTCTGGAAAATTCTTTTTGGGTTCCCTCCTGCCAGATTTGCACTCCCAAATTCCAATTGTTCACTGTCAGAAATTAGAAAATAAATCCTATAGATCAATTTTCGTGATTTGAAAACTTTTCTTGCAACTTTGACAACGTTGCAATTTTCTTCAATTTTTCTCTTCAAATGATCTTCAACCTAAAATTTGCAATCACACATCAAAGAGAAAAATTTTGTTTTGTTAGGGAATAGGGGTTTGCCTCAATCAAACCCTATTTTGGTAATTAAACTTTGAAATGAAATGAAACATGAAAGAAAGAATGATGAATGAACAAATCTATGTAGCAACTCACCAAACCTTATTTGAACCTTGGATAAATCTACAAACTAGCATGAAGTGGCCTCAAGGAATGTAAATCTTGATCATGAAACTTGATGTGAAACAATGCCTTTGATATGCTTGATTGATCTTGAACATTGCATCAACATATGAACTCAAACAACATGCATGATGCAATAAATCTTTGACATGATGATATGAATCTTGATTGCTACAATAATCTTCTTCAAATCTTCCCTTGAATGCCTTGAAAATGCTCTTGATCATAAACTTTTCTATAAGGATGCTCTCATCAAAATTGCTAGGTGAAACTAAGTGAAATAACCTTGTATTTATATGAATCTTAAGATTAATTCCCAAAATTCAAATATCACAAGATGACATTGAATTATAGATTTGAAATCATTAAAATACTGCCAAAAACATATCCAAAAGAGGGGTATTAGGTCTAAGTGATGACCCATTCGCCATAGGGCGAATGGGTCCTACGACACTTACCTAGAACACACATCGGACAATGTTAAATATTATGTAAAAATAGGGTCCTAGGACTAAGTGAGGACCCATTCACCCTATGGTGAATGGATCCTAGGCCACTTACCTAGGACACACATCTTCCAAAGTTAAGTGTTGTGTAATGGCATTTATGAATGTTGAGTTTTATCCTTCAGAATTTACATTTAATTAGGCTTGGATTTGAAGTAAAGGGGACAATTAAGGAAAATTAACCTCAATCAATTAATAAAGCCCTAGATTGATGGGAATGTGTAAAGGTACACTACAACATTAAAAAAAAGCACAATTAAGTCCATTTTAATTAAAAAGGGCCCTAAACTTAATGTGAATATGAAAAACATATCACAACACTAAATCAAGGCATAATTAAGATCATTTTATTATTAATTATTCCTAAATTAAATGTGAAAAAGGGATATTTTTTTTACACTACATTTTTCCCCCACTTTAGTGAGTGTATGAACCCATGTCAAACTTACACTAAAGTAGACATTCAAGACACTTATCTGTGTAGCAATGACACAGATACACAATCATACAACATCAAAGACCAAGAAGATCAAGTCTAGACTATCCAGTGTGATGTGGAACACATCTAAGCTATTGGTTTGCACTTAGTTTGAGGTAGCAGAACTTCAAGTTGTCTATTAGGTGAGTATCCCAAAAGGGTGGAAAATGAGAGAGTCATATTAAGCTCCCATACCATATCAAATCTATCCTCCTAACAACTTTAATAAGTTGCCACAATGCTAGGTAAGGCTCCACAGGCAAGCAAGGTGCATTATGTTGGGTGACTTTGAATTTAGAGTTTGAGTTATATAGGGCTTAACGAGCTACATTATGCTAAACACCTATGAACAAGGCATGGCTTCACAAGGAAGCAAGGTGTGTTATGTTTGGTGGCCTTTATTAGGGCTCAAGCTTCATAAGGCTAACAAGCTACGTTATGTTAACACTTATGAACAATAATGCTAGTAAAAGGTTTTTTGTTCAAGGTGATTTTTCTTAGTTCATGTAAGGTCTTCTTCTTAGGGAACATTGTGTCTAATGTCTCCAAGAGAGGACAAGTCAAGAGTAAAAGATTCACAACTTAGGGAATGTAGTGTGCCGCATCATCACTAAGAGGAAATTTGTATGCTAAGAGATATCACACTCTTGGAGGACATCAAATCCAATGACACCACCAAGAAGAGGATATATCACAAGAAAAAAGAAAATCACACCATGAAACATGAGAAATGTCAAAATATATTATCAATGTATGCCCCTACTTTAAAGCGGTTTCTAGCACCATTGTTGTGAGAAATTGCTTTAAAGTAACCAATATTTAATCCTAAGACATGAGAGATTCCTCGAAAATCCCTATGCCAAGTCATATGTTTCTAAAATAAAGCTACGTCATGAAAAAGGAAGGAGAGGTTGCCCCCAAAAATACATAAGGGATCTATGGATTCAGGGTTAGTATATATTTGCTACAACATGTTGTTATAGAGCTCAAAAACATCACCATTCCCCAAATACTCATAGAACTAGAAGAATGACACAAAGAGAGAGAAAACAAAGAAAAATCCTTTTGGGTCAACATGGAAGAGACCTAAATGTCTTGAAATGCCTTGCGTCATCCCCAATGGAAAACACAAGACAAGCAAAAAGGATAAATTTTTTACAACATAGAGAAGAGTGTAGATACAAATAAAGGAATGCACAAAAAGAGAGAGAGATAGAGAGATACACCAAATGAAATTGTACGGGGAATCACATTACACACATGCAATCACATAAAGAATATGAAAAAAAAACAATGCAAAAGACTAGTAAGGCACATGCGAGTCAACTTACAGTAGGTCATCTGCATCCCAATCTCGATTAGTATATATGGAAGGCAGACAACTAACCAAAGGGGCAACATCAAGTACCAAAGCTAGGACAAGGCTATCTAACCCCTTTCCCCCACTAAGTGCAAGATAAGGATGAACCAAGATGGGTGATGAGAATGAGCTCCTTGCGATAAAGACAATGATTTGCAATGAATGTAAAACAAGTAATAGTGAGGGTGCTATGATCTTACAACTATTACATTGAAAGGAGTGAAATGCATGTTTTTTTAGTCAAGTTTGATTCTTAGAGGGTGCAAACTTTTTCAATATTTTCTTTAAAGGATGGAAATTATTGGTGTGATGTCCAAAGAATCTATGATAAGCACAATATGGTTCATTTTTATTAGTTTTTTATTTTGGTCAAGTTTGCACATTTAGGCAGTAATTTGATTAGTTGCCAACGTAAAAGAGCATAGAAGATTGTATCGGTTTTGGATAGTTGCAAGAGGTTATAAAGAGATTTAGGAGGTTCATACAACTGTTGTAATTGAATCTTTCGATGATCATGCACTTTTGTTTCTTCTTCTTTGGTATGATAGTTGTGTATTCATCAATTTCTTCTTCTAACTACAAATCCTTTCCTTTTTTAGAAAAGGATGTGTTAGGAGTAGTAAATTGTTCAAAAGGTGTGGCTTCTTTTCGCTTATGGGTAGGTAATGCATTGGAAATGGGTTGAGGGGGAGGAAATTTTTATTAATGAGATAAGCCAAGCTATAGATAAATTCTATTCCTTGTTCATATTTAAGTAGCTTTCGTAAGTTTCCTATAAGGGGAACGACATGGACAATGATAGGTTCATCTCTCACAAAGTCTTGAAAGGCCTTCAATTCTTCATCTAGCTCAACCTTATGCTTTCTTGCAGGATATGAACATCATGCATATTGGTTTTGGTAAGGAAATCATGGGAAATGAGGTATGCATGTTATGATCCATAGGGGTTGATTATCAACACTATTAGAAAGAGAGCTAGAAAACCCAAGATCCACGATGAATGGTGTAGATCATGGGATGACATGAGTCTCAAACTACGTCTCACAACAATATTGCTAATAGGACACCAAGTTTTAAATCTCATGCAAGTTTCACAAAATCAATGCCAACCCAAAATTGAAAGAGGGTAAATGCAATGCAATGACCTAAAATGCAATTTTCAGATTCTAAACAAGGTAATTTGCTAATTACACTATGCAACAATCTGAAAATGAAGTCTTGTTCATGTTAGGTTCACCATAATAAAAAATAGAAAAATAGGCTAACCAAAATGAAAACAATGATGATCTATTTCTCTAGTTTCATTCAAAATGTGTGTTACAAAGTGCAAATGAAGAACAGTAATCAAATCTAATTAAACAACAATCAAAATGAAGATCTGGAAAGGGGAAAACAATGTGTACCTTTCAGTGAAAGTCACCTTTTGAAGCTCACTAAGGACTCATTCGCCCTATGGTGAATGGGTCCTGACTATGGTTTCTGGAAAATACTTTTCGGGTTATGTTCTTCCAGGTTTGCACTCCTAGATTCCATTTGTTCACTATCGGAAAGCCAAAAATAAATCTTGTAGATCAGTTTCTATGATTTGACAATTTTTCTTGCAACTTTCTTCATTTTTTCTCTTCAAATAATATTCAACCTAAAATTTGCAATCACACATCAAAGAAAGAAAAATGTTTTTTTGTTAGGGAATAGAGGTTTTCCTTGATCAAAACCCTTTTTGGTAATTAATCCTTGAAATGAAATGAAACATGAAAGAAGGAATGATGAATGAACAAATCTATGTAACAACTCATCAAACCTTATTTGAACCTTGGATAAATATGCAAACTAGCATAAAGTGGCCTCAATGAATGTAGATCTTGATAATGAAACTTAATGTGAAACAATGCCTTTGATATGCTTGATTGGTCTTGAATACTACATCAACATATGAGCTCAAACAACATGCATGATGCAATAAATTTTTTACATGATGATATGAATCATGATTGCTTCAATAATCTTCTTCAAATCATCCCTTGAATGCCTTGAAAATGCTCTTGATCATAAACTTTTCTATAAGGATAATCTCATCAAAATTGCTAGGTGAAACTAAGTGAAATAACCTTGTATTTATATGAATCTTAAGATTAATTCCCAAAATTCAAATATCACAAGACGAAATTGAATTATAGATTTGAAATCATTAAAATACCGCAAAAAAAAAATTCCAAAAGAGGGGTCCTAGGTCTAAGTGGGGACCCATTTTCCATAGGGTGAATGGGTCTTAGGCCACTTACCTAGGACACACATCAGAAAATGTTAAATATTATGTAAAACTAGGGTCCTAGGACTAAGTGAGGATCCATTCGCCCTATGGAGAATGGGTCCTAGGTCACTTACCTAGGACACACATCTTCCAAAGTTAAGTGTTGTGTAATGCCATTTATGAATGTCAGGTTTTATCCCTTTGAATTTGCATTTAATTAGGCTTGGATTTGAATTAAAGGGGCCAATTAAGGAAAATTAACCTTAATCGATTAATAAAGCCCTAGATTAATGTGAAAGTATAAAAGTACACCTTACAACATAAAAAACAAGGCACAATTAAGTCCATTTTAATTAAAAAGGGCCCTAAACTCAATGTGAATTTGAAAACATATTACAACACTAAATCAAAGCATAATTAAGCTCATTTTATTATTAATTATTCCCAAATTAAGTGTGAAAAAGGGATACTTTTTCCTACACTACACTATATTAATTTAATCATATTGCATTTATTGTGCAGTGCATTTATTAATGTTGGAGTGTGTGAAATTAGATTGTCTTTTCTATTTAGTGCATTATTGGTGTGCATATTTTTAATAAATACGCTTTGAGAAGGGATATAATGATGCCTATGGTAAGGCTTGTTGAGGACTATTGATTGCAAATAGAGGAGAATTATGGGCCTTCATTGTGATTGCAGGTTTTGCATTTGCTCAGGTAAATAGAGAGGGGACTTGTGTTTTGGGTCTGGATCTTTGTAATGGATTTTTTTTGGTTTGCATTTTTCAGATATATATGAACTAGGATAGAAAATTGTAGTATTATTTTAGGTTGCAGGGTTCAAGGGGCCTGGTTTTGGCATAAGCATTTTTGTGTTAAATTTTTTTTATTATACTTTTAAAATTGGCAGTATATGGAACATAGTTTAAAACTAAAAATGCTTTTGGTGGAATGAAGCCTTTTGGTGGTTTCTTATTTTTAATTTTCTTATGTAGTGGAGACATCTGACAGTGGATTGTATGGTTAGTTGTAAGTATTCTTGTGTGGCCAATATATCTCCCTAATTTTCAATAAGCATACCTACTTTGCTAGGGGCATTTGTTGTGAATCCTACAAGGGAAGTTGAAGGGAAACATTTGTATTTAGAAATTCTTTTATTTCATTGTTCTTAGTACATTGTGATAATTATTTTGAATTTTTTTAAATGTAAACACTCACAAATGATTGTTTGATTCACCATTTTATGTTATAGATACCCATACAAAACCATAACAATTGGGCCTATGCATAAATGACCTTTTTCTTTTATTTAATGTTACCATCTAGGTGGTAGAGTTTATGCATGTGAATTTATTTGATGGTATTTCTAATCCAAATATATTTATTATGTACAAGTTTTATGACTCAAAATGCTTCCCAAGGATGTAATTATATGTTTTATTATTGTCTTTTTATACAAGTATCCAATGTATTACTTAGTTGGCTTGTATTTTAGAAGGTGGTGTAATATCCATTTAAAAGTGCAAATATTGTTGTGTAGGATATAGATAGGTGCACCCAAAAAAAATTTGAGGAATAAAAATCATGGAAAGAATGGTTACATAGTATACAATAGAGAACTATAATATTATTTTGAGGGTGTAGGGTTGGAGAGGTTTGTTTCTGGCATAATCATTTTTGTTATAAATTTTGTTTCATTATACTTTTGAAATTGATAGTATATGCAACATGGTTTAATACTAAAAATGCTTTGGCTGAAATAAAGGCTTTCCAATGCAAGTATCCATATCATAAACATGATAATGCATCTATGAAGAATGCAAACTAGAATCCATAAATTATTCAAAAGATAGTATTGGAGTCATCTATCGTTATGACATAGTAAAATTAGAACATTTGTTATTTGCGGTATCAAATATTGATGGTATTTGTATGCATATTTAAAACATAAAGCAATACAAGCGAAAAAGGAAGTTGACATCAATTTGACAATAAACATTAAAAGTGTTTCTTTTGCTAGGGTTTGGTAAATGTTGTTGCTCTTGCTAGAGTTTGGTAAAATTTTGTCACTCTTGCTAGGGTTATTTGATAAATTGATATTGAAAACTATATGTTGTACTATGCATGATGATGTCATGGATCCAATTATGAATTGAAATATGATTTGTGATAGATTTCATATCATTTGAGTGGCATGTTTGTTAGCTTGAGGTATAGTCTACATGTAGCCAGACATCATTCAAAATAAACATTGTAAGTCTAAGTGGCGTTCACAAGATTAAAGTTGGTTACTATTGGCAATATTACATTGCTAACTAATTAGTTATGGTAGTTACTTGTGTCTGCATCCACGGTGGCTATGCAGTTATGTGATTACTCCCACAATTCTCCTATTTATATTGTATATTTTTTTTATAAAAAATAATCAAGTATTCACCGCAATATTCAAATTTCTCCCTTGATATGCTACCAGAGCTCATTTGAAACTTTGTACCTGTGCATTGCAATCTGTAGGGAAATATGTGATTCTCCCTTGCTATGTAAAGGTGTATTGGAGATGGAGGAACCCACATATGGGCATGTGAAGCAAACAACAAGTTGCGCCTAAAGGAGTTGAAGGCATTCAAGTAGCATGTTAAATGTTGATGCTAGCAAAAAGAACTTGGTGCGAGAGGGAAGAATGGAATTTGAAGGCATGACAATATGATTCCAATGTGATTATAGGCCCATGATATCAATGATTAGAGAGATAAGAAGCTTGACTTGAGATATATGAAAATCCATATATGGTGTGCAATGATGGAAGATGGTATAAGGTGAAGGCCGCAAATATTTGAGTAGTGAATGAGAAACCATAGTTGTGTTTGTACAATGTCACATGCCAAATTTGTTCATACATTCATCTATAGATACTAGAAATGTGATATCATTGTGATATTTTTCAACCATTTTCCTTGGGATTCATTCTCTTTCATGAATTCTCCTTTGAAATACTACAAATAAAGTAGCAATAGCATCATCTTGTGCCTTCCCATCTCCAATTCCAATCATATGGTCTTTTATCTAATGAGAAATAGGCCTACCTCTGACCCATGTCACACTCAGTTTTGGGTAGTTGCTTTAGAAAGTAGAAAAGTAAACATACCACCAAAGTCCCATACTTAAATATGTATACTTATTTTCCTTAGTTTTCTTTATATGACCTCAACTCACTCCATTTGTGGGGTTTTCATTTTATCATTTGAGACTATCTTTAAATAGATTTTGGAATCTATGCTTTAGTGTTCAACATCTATGTTCTCATTTTTGTATATGTGTGCCCTATTTAGGCATATGTGTGTCTTATAACATCATTCCGTGTAGGTTCTATCTTTTGCAAGCACCAATTTTAGTAGATATCAAGCCTAACTCTATATTTGGTAAGGTTTTAGTGTATCTTAATCTCATTAGAGTTCTACTTTTTTAGGTTTTAAACTTTGTGATTTATTATTTCTCTAACTATAGCTTTGTTCTAGTTAACTAGTAAATATGATCAAAGTATTTATTCCTGATGAGGGCCACACTGCTCGAAACCCACACAAATCATAACAATAGATACCAACAAAGAAGATGTAAGACAAAAAATAACTTACTTTCAACCATTTTTAGAAATTAAATTATAGACTCAGAACTTACAATGCTACAGCCTCATGGGCTTGATTCATTACAACAAAATCAACTCTAAAACCAAAATATATTATTCAAAGCCACAATCTGCACTAATGGAGCCACCTTCTACAACCCTCCACTTAACCCTTTTATTTTACCCCAATAACTGCCCTAGAATGTTCTAGAAAGTGTAACTTTCCCTTTTGTTTTGGCGCCAAAAGTCCCACCATTTGATTTCTTTCCTAGGAAGGAATTTTAATGAAATTCACTTTTTAGTGGGGCAACTTCGTGAGGCCATAACTTTTGATTTGGGTGTCTAATTTTCTATTATAACATATCATTGGAAAGCTATCAAAGAGATCTACAACGTCAATCCCATCGGAGATCAATTCATCAACTTTTTGAGCTGTTTTGGGGCCTCTAAGGTTTTCATATTTGAATTTGAAGTTGCATTGGAGAAATTTCTTAGGATATAAATTTTAATATCCCCCAAACCATGCAAGGTATTGAGATGATTCTTTCGCAACCGAAAATGTTTTTCAATTTTGCTCCTTCGGGTAAATTTTAGGTCCATACGAGCCCATTTAGGAAAACTTACTAAAAATAGTAATTGATCATTTTTTGCATTTTCTGAATTTTGAATGTCCTACACCCCTTAAGTTCCATCATGGGACTAAAAAAACTAAAGAAAATAAGGAAAAACATTGTTTGTGGGTGATGCAAGTTTCCTACACCATTGGTTGCTCCTACATTATACACCCAGGGTAATTTGAAAAGTGACCCTATCACTTCTTAGGAGTTAGAGGGAAACCAAGATAGTTAATCTCAGCCTTAGACAACCATGATGAATCTTCAACACGTATTCCTCTCCATTTCACCAATTACTCTACATATTGCCTGTTTCTTGTGCTTCTACCCACACGACTATCCAAAATTTCTTCTATCTCCTCCTTTTTTGAAGTAGGTGTTGGAATATTCCACTATGCTTCTATTGTTTCTTCATCAATTCTCCCTTCATGATATTTTATTCAATGTGAAATGTTAAACATAGGTGAAATATGAATTTCATCAGGCAACTCTACCTCATATGTATTTCCTGAATCATGCTTCTTCAAGATCTTGCATGGTCCAAACTTCTTCATCTTTAACGTGGTGTATGTACCAATTGGAAACCTCTCCTTTCACAAATGAACCATGACTTCATCTCCTACCTATAACTCCTTATACCTCCTTTTTTGATCTACCTTAGACTTATATTGTGAGTTCATCTTATTAAGATGTTTCTTCACCTCTTCATGCAAATTATTTAGGTGCTCAGAAAAATCTTCAGCCTTAGCACTACTCTTCTCCCCCTTAACCATCTTCCTTAGTTCAAAATAATTTCTTGGAATTTACTCCCATACACAATCTGGAATGGTGATTTACTAGTTCTCTTGTTGACATAATTGTTGTAAGCAAATTATGCCTGTGGTATAATCAAATCCCATCTCTTGGGATTATCTCCTACTAAGCATCTTAGCAGGTTACCCAAACTCCTATTCACCACCTCCATTTTTCCATCAGTCTGTGGATGGTGTGTAGAACTAAACTTCAAATCTATCTTAAACTTATTCCATAATGTCCTCCAAAAATAACAAACAAATTTTGTATCTCTGTGTAAAACTCTACTCTTCAATAGACCATGTAGTCTCACCACCTATCTAAAAAACAACTCCGCAACATGAACACCATTACTGGTCTTATGACACAGAAAGAAATCTTCCATCTTTGAAAATATATCCACCACCACAAATATGGAATCATGCCCTCTCTATGTCCTTGGAGGGCCAAGAACAAAATCCATGCTAATGTCCTCCTATGGCCTCTCGGGTATAGGTAATGGCTAATACAATCCATTATTCTAACTTGTTCCCTTTTCCTTATGACATACTCTACAACTTTGTACAAACTTCTTCACATCCTCTTGTAGTTGTGGCTAGTAATAATTCTCACTAACAAGAGCAATGGTCTTATCTCGACCAAACTATCTAGCCAATCCTCCACTATGCTTCTCCTTGATTAGATTCTCTCTCATATAACTCCTTGGGATGCACAATTGACTTCCTCTAAACAACATCCCATCTTGGATTAATAAATCCAACCATCTTGTCATATACAATGTAAAAAGTTCCAAACAAGCATTCCAAGCTTCTACAAAGTTTGGATCTTCATGCTACAAACTCTTGAGTTCGTTGAACCCAACAACCTCTATATTCATCTCTATCAAAAAAAAATTCCTTCTACTTAAGGCATTTGTATATTTGTTTGACCTTCCACTCTTGTGTTTCAAAATAAAAGTATAACTCTACAAAAACTCAACCCATTTTAACTGCCTTTGATTTAACTTTCCTTGACTATTGAGGTAATGCAAAGCCAAGTGATTAGTATATAAAAAAAATCTTTTGGCAACAAATAGTGTCTCCATTTCTTCAAAGGTTGAACTATAGCATAAAAATCCTAATCATAGATAGAATATTTCTTCTTAACATCATTCAAATTCTCACTAAAATAGGCAATAGGTTTACCTTCTTGACTCAAAATAGCTCTTATTCTAGTGCCACTAGCATCACAATCTACCTTAAAGACCTTATTGAAATCTGGAAGTGCCAAAATAGGTTGCTCTGTGACTTTCTTCTTCAACATATCAAAACTCTTTGATACTCCTCTAGTCCATTTAAAATCCTTTCTATACCCTCTCATTGCTTCAGTTAGAGGTGCACAAATACCACTAAAATTCTTAATAAACTTTCTATAAAAACTTTCCAGACCATGAAATGATCTTACCTCTATAACACTCCTTGAGGTATTCCATTCAATGATAGCTCTCAACTTCTCTGGATCCATTTTAAGACCCTCTGCTAAGACAAAAAATCCTAAATACACCAACTCTCTCTTCAAAAAACTACATTTCTTCAAATTAATCAATAGTTTCTCCTCCCTTAGCTTCTCAAAAACTCTTTGAATATGCATCAAGTTCTCCTCCAAGGTCTTACTGAAAATCAGAATATCATCCAAATAAATAATAACAAATTTTCCTAAAAAATATTTCCATACCTCATTCATAAGCCGCATAAATGTGTTCAGTGCATTGGTTAGCCCAAAAGACATGACTAACCACTCGTACAAGCCCTCCTTGGTTTTGAAGGTTTCCTTCCATTCATCTCCTTCTCTAATCTAGATTTGGTGATATCCACTCTTCAAATCTATCTTTGTGAAGTACTCAGCTCCATTTAAACAATCCATAATATCATCCATCCTTGGCAAGGGAAATCTATACTTGATAGTAATCTTGTTGATAGCTCAAGATTTTGTACACATCCTTCATTTTCCATCCTTCTTCGGTGCTATTACTATAGGTGTACTGCACATGGACTAAAACTCTCTCGAATCAATCCCTTTCGCAACAACTCTTGCACTTGTCTATTCAACTCTTCATTCTCTATTGGATTCATTCAATGGGATGCCTTATTTGGAAAATTGGCTCTAGGAATCAAGTCCATCTGATGACTAATATTTCTTACTAGAGGCAAACCTTTAGGTACGTTATCAGAGACAATATCTTGAAACTCATTCAACATATTTGAAACCTCTATAGGTACCTCATTAGTATCTTCTTTATCAACTCTAGGGATCAATGCAAAACACATATGATCATGCCTCATACCTTCTAGGAACTTTCTTCCATCAACCAAACAAATTCTTGCATTACTGCATACCTTTTCCTCTGCCTCTTTCAAGGGCTTCAACTTATGACGAACTCCATCCTTTGTCAAAGAATAGGTGTTGGCATGTCCATCATGTATTTCTCATCGATCAAACTACCATGTTCTACCTAACAACATATGACAAACATCCATAGGAATAATATCACACAATAACTCATCATGATAATTTCCAATCTTGAACTTTACTAGACATTGTTCATTTACCAAAGTTGTATGGTCCTTCTACAACCAAGCAATCTGATATGGATTTAGATGCCTTCTTCTCTCCAACTGCAACTTACTAACCATCTCTTCTAAAGCAAGGTTATCAGTACTACCTCCATCAGTTTTAACATTGCAAACTTTACCTTCACACTTACATCTAGTGAAAAAAAAAATTCCTTTGATTTGGTCCCTTCTCCTCATTCAGCAAGGCTCTTCTAGTAACAAGAACCTCTCCCCTTTCTACATCCTCAGAATGTGAAGAATCGACATCTTCATATACATGTGCAACTCGTACATTACCATCAAGTATTATATTTATCCTACCTTGATGTTGAGGAAACTCAAGCTCTATTTCCTTCTTCTTCACACTAGAAACAGGTTCCATGAAAGCCTCCTCTTCCTGGACCTCGTCCAGATCTTCATCTTCCTCTTTGGTCTCCATTATTTTGATCATGAGGATGGTAGGTGTTATCTCTTGAATCAAATATTTTAAGAGTGTGAAATGTTATGACTCTTTTGCTCAACTAGGGTTTTTCACCTAAAGGAAAGAGATAGATCTCAAACCAAAATCTAGGTGCTTCACTCAAACTAATGCAAGTATAATGGAAATATGAATGAAATGTGCCTAGATGAGATAAACTAAATGCAAATAATTGATAAAAGCTATTTATTATTAAGTGAAAACTATTGAAATGTAAGTTGTTAGAAAACACATTGTGTAATGCAAAAACACCTAGAAATGAATGCAAATTGCAACAAAAACGAATGGAACTAAAAGTGTCCACCTAAGATCTTGATGAAGACTGGAAATGACTTATGAAATGTTTTTGATCCTAATTTTTAGGCCTGGTGGGACTCATTCTCCATTCTGGGCGAATCAGTCTTAGTTCTATGAAACTATTTTGGAGCCTGTTTCAAACAAATGGGTATCCAAAAATGTAGAAAACCAAAATCAGGCCTGGAAGTGGGACTCATTTTCCACCCATGGAGAATGATTCCACTTTTCAATTTTTGAAGATTCAAAGGTGGAAACAGGAGCCTTCGGTCTGCACTTTCTACTTCTCCAGGTGTCTGGTTCTAAAACTATCAAATTTGAGCCTAAAGGTGACTTTTTGTTGATGTTTTACCTTATCCAATGAAGAGATGACTTGAAAAACATTGAAACTTGATTCCTAATGATTTCCAAGCCTCCAAGATGCCTAAGTCTACAAACATGCAAGAAGAGAAAGAGGAATATTGAATGTTAGGGCATGGGGGTTTTCCTTGATCAAACCCCTTTTAGGTAATTAAACCAAAATGATTAAAGAATGTAATGAAACATGCAATAATGGAGTTATTACCTTGCCATTATGATTGATCTTGAATTTCTGCAACAAAACATGAAGAATCTTCCCTTGAATGTCTTAGGGAGCTATCTTGACTTGAAGAAGAAGATGGATGATAAATGAATGATGAGAGATGTGTGAATGAGTTAAGATATTAATGGGGGGCCTCAAATGGATGGAAAAACACTTATCTATACACACTTATGCCCTAATTACCCAATAATACATCATAGGCTGACATAAGGGATTTTTGAATAAAAACCCAAAAGAAATTTTGAATTATTTTGAATTTGGAGCCAAGAGGGACTCATTCGCCACCCATGACGAATGGGTCCCACTCTAGGCTTGCAAGTGGGTGTCAGGAATTAAGTTTCATTTAATGTTGTTTGTCAAGTTTACATTCAAAAATACACTTAATTAAGTCTTATGAGTGCATTTAATGTTGTTTGTTAGGTTTAAATACAATACTTTACAACACTTTGAAATAGGACTTGATAAAGGATAAAAAAGGTGATTTTTAGATGAATTGTAATGAGAAGAGTCTAGAAAAGTGTAGAAATGTGTTACAACACTTCACAACACCTTCACAACACCTTGTTAAATGCATTTGAAAGAGTCCAAGACCTAGTTTGGATGTGAAAAACACCTCACAACACTGAATCAAGGCCTCATTAAGTCCAATTTGTCATCAATTATTCCCCAAATCAAGCAAGTTTCCTTTTTTCTACAGTACATCTCATTTTTGGTTTTGGCTGCTACTAGATCCTTCACCCTTCTTTTGGTCTTCAAAGCTATCCTCCTGACAACTTCATAAGGCACCACAATGTTATACAAGGCTCCATGGGCAAGCAAGGTGTGTTATGCTAGGTGGCCTTGAATTTAGGGTTCGAGCTCCATAGGGCTTAACAAGTTGTGTTATGCCAAACACCTATGAACATGGGGAAGGTTCCATAGACAAGCAAGGTGTGTTATGCTTGGTGGCCTTTATTAGGGTTTGAGCTTCACAAAGTTAGCAAGTTGTGTTATTCCAAACACTTATGAACATTATATATATGTGGGGGGGGGTTTGTTCAATGGGATCTTGCTTCATTTGTGTAAGGTCTTCTTCTTAGTGAATAGTGTGCCTAATGTCTCCAAGAGAGGACAAGTCAAGAGTAAAAATTTAGCAGCTTAGGGAATGTAGTGCTTCACATCACCACTAAGAGGAAAGTTGTACGCTAAGAAATATAACACTCTTGGAGGATATAAAACCCAATGACACCACCAAGAAAAGGATGCAACACAAGAAAAAAGAAAATCACACCATGAAACATGAAAAATGTCGAAAGATATTATTGATGTATGTCCCCACTTTAAAGCGGTTGCTAACCCCGTTGATGTGAGCAATTGCTTTAAAGTAACCAATGTTTACTCCTAAGACATGAGAGCTTCCTCGAAAATCCCTATTCCAAGCCATATGTTCCCAAAATAAAGCTACGTCATGAAAGAGGAGGGAGGGGTTGCCCCCAAAAATACATAAGGTATCTATGGATTTGGGGTTAGTATATCTTTTCTACAATGTTTTTATAGAGCTTGGAAATGTCATCATTCCCCAAATACTCATAGAACCAAAAGAATGATGCATAGAGAGAAAAAAAAAAGAAAAATCCTTCGGGTCAACATGGAAGAGACCTAAATTTCTCGATGCCTTGCATCATCCCTAGAAGGAAAAAACAAGACAAGTGAAAAAAGGTAAAATGTTTATGACATAGAGAAGAATGTAGGTACATATAGAGGAATGCACAAAAAGAGAGAGAGAGAGATACATCAAACGAAATAGTATGAGGGATCACATTACACACATGCAATCACATAAAGAAAAATGAAAAAATAAAACAATACATAAGACTAGTAAGGCACATGCAAGTCAACTTATAGCAAGTTATTAGCATCCCAATCTCAATCAGTATATATGGAAGGCAGACAACTAGCCAAAGGGACAACATCAAATTCCAAAACTAGGACAAGGCTTTCTAACCCCTTGGCCCCACTAGGTGTTGGACAAGGATTAGCCAAGATAGGTGATGAGAATGAGCTCTTGTGATAAATAGAATTATTTGTAATGAATGTAAAACATGTAATAGTGAGGATACTAGGATCCTACAACTATGACATGGAAAGGAGAAAAAGGGAATGCTTTAAGTTCAAGTGGACCCCTAGGGGATCAAAATTCTTCAATATTCCCTTTAAAACACGATAATTATCGATGTGATTTCCAAAGAATCTATGGTAAGCACAATATGGTTTATTTTGATAAGTTTGACATTCAGTTAGATTTTCACGTTTAGGTGGCAATTCGATCAATTTCCAAAGTAGAAGGGTATAAAAGTGTATAAGAGTGAATTTGCACCCCATGTGAAAATCCCCTTTTTTCCCTTATACACTTTAGAAAACCAAGTTCAAAGGCTTAATTCCACCTAAGCCCACTGCTTGCAACACACTTGGTGCCTATTTTGAGCTTCAATGGAGGCATTTTTTTCAGAGACGCCCGCGCGACGCACTTACATCCTTGACAAATTCTTGCGTCTAGAGCCTACATAGGTGCTACACTTCCCATTGGGGGTCGATTTGTAACGCCCTCCTCAGCCGACTGACCCAAATATGGTTGTTTCTCTTCATCTCTTCTTCATATTCACTCCTTGAATAATCATTTCATCTCTTCTACCATCTCTTTAGATCTTCTACCATCTTCTACACCTCCCTTCACATCTTCTAAGAACTTCTTCACTCCATTCACAAGATCTAAGCAGCTTCTTCACCATCTCTTCAATCTCCAAACACTTTACACTTCACAACAACAACATCAACACTCCACCACTTCAGTAGAGCAAGTGTGGAACAAAACACCATTGCAACAAAGGCTTGAGTTCCTCTCATTTTCTCCCCCATTAGCCTTGAGTGATCTTGGTGGAGGTGGTAAGCTTTCACTCCTCTCCTCTATTACTTGGTTGAGTAGCATAACACTATTTTATAGTGCTTTAAGTGCTCTTTACTTCATTTCCACTTTTCTCTCTATCTATCTAGCTGTTCATGGAGGTGGGAACACCAAAACAGGGTCTGACTGAGGCAAGCCCCTATACAACCACCCAACAATTTTCTCTCTCCCTCTTGTGTGCAAGTATTGAAGACACTCATGAGCTAGAAGCTTCATCACTCGCACAGTTGTAAGTATTTCCTTTCTTCTCCTTATCCTTGTCATCTCTACTTCTTTATTTCAGTTCTATCACTTTCTATTTTTTCCTTATATTATGTAAGTTCTTAACAATCATATAGAAGCATTCACTTTTCTATTTTATGAGACATTCTCGCTTTATGTTCCCTACGAGATGCCAACACTCTTCTAGGATGCCAGCACACCATGATGTCATCCATATTCTTCGTTGATTTCCGTTGGCCAAGATCTTATCAGTCTATCTAGAGAATCTTTGTGACCTGCTCTTTTGGATTCTAAAACTTCCACGTTGTTCCATTGAGATAGTATAGGGAAGTTCACCCCATGAGGCTCTCTGAGTGAAGAGAACTCGTGAGTAGTGAATCCCCCTATATTACATTTTGGTGAACCCAACGTGAAGAACAATGTTCTTTGAAAAACTAGGAATTTATTTACCCCTACTTGGTGGGGTCATAACTTTTGACTCAATGCTCGGAATTCAGAACCGTTTTCACCGTTGGAAAGGTCTCCTAGAGAACTAGTTCAATCTCTAAAATACCAGTGCCTTCAATAGTCAATTTTTAGGGACTGATGCAAGTTCTAACCTCAAATTCTACTCCAGAGACCTCTGAAAATGAAAATTACTAGAACATAGAAAATACCAAAGAAATCATAATGAATTTAATATCTTCTTTTATTAGTTCAGTTTCTAATTTTGTTCAAAATGTTAATGATGTTCCATTTAATGCATGTGATGGTGACTTGGATTTTCCCATGTCACTTGGTGTCTTTGATCCTTCTCACAAAAGTCCTCTTACTTCAGAGGATATTTTGTTGCAAGAAGATGAAATCATTGATACTTTCTTTAATGTTACTCTACCTACTCTTCATTCCAATGCACTCTCTTCTAGAGATGGTGCATTTTTGAATGACGAAGCTCCTTCCCCTTCCAATGCACTCTCTTCTAGAGATGATGCATTTGTGAATAATAAACCTTCTATTCATTCCAATGCACTCTCTTTTGATGATGATGCATTCGTGAATGAGGAATATCATATAACTTCCAATGCACTCTCTTCTAGGGACGTTGCATTTGTGAACGATGAACCTCCTTCCACATTTGATTCTCCCTAGATTGATGTTGAGAATGTTCCTTCAAATAACTATTCCACATTTGATCCTGTTTGGATCAATGTTGAGAATATGTACTTAGATAATTGTTCTACTAGCTGTGATGATTTTATAAATGCAGTCTATGTCTCTGCTGCCTCTTAAAGGCCAAAGAGACAGATCATTTATGTGACTCCAGCTAGTCCTTCCTCTAAAAGGATTTGTTCTATTGATGGTGTTCCATTCAACGACGGTTCTCCTAATATTTCTATGGCTCCCTCTTATAGAGCAGTAGCCCATACTTATGAGAATAGAATGAATAAACAACCAAGCCTTCCTCTAGCACCTAAACCTACAACTAAAGCACCTAGTGATTACGATCTTGTCAAGCAACCTTGGGTTCCTCCGGATAAGATCTCACTGTGGGACTTGCTTCAGTCTGCTCTAGTTTACCAAGGTATGCTTCAAGAAGTCTTGTAAAAGATCCTCTTGCCTTCTTCCACTAGGCTAATGGATACTAATGTGTTGATGGTGTGTTTTCATACAAATTCACCAAATATCATGTTCTATCCGCAAGAGCTCCTACCTTCGGAAGTATAGAAGCAGGCGGATCCTCTAATGATTATAGTTAACATTAATAAAATCAGCATTAGACGTACTCTTGTTGAAGTTGGTTTAGTACTCAATGTGTGTAGTAGTGATCTATTGCCTAAGATTAATATTGATATGTCTTCCCTTAGTACTTCCTTTGTTGTCCTTCATGGGTTCGATAATGTCGGTTGAAAATCCCTAGGCACAATTGCCTTTGAATTTGGGACCCGTTACTATACCTACCCTTATATATGTTGTGGAAGAAAAGTTACCATGTAACCTTATTCTTGGTAGACCATGGATTCATGCTATGGGTGCAGTTTCGTCTACCTTAAATAAATGTATTAGGTTCATTGCTAACAATCGAGTAGTCACAGTCAAGGCTGACCCTGATGCTATGTGCTTATGTGAGATGGCAGTTGTCATTCAGGCTTCAGTTGTACCTACCTACTCTTATTCCTTCAATATCTTCTAATGTGTCAATGTTTAGTCCAATAGTACCTTCTACAAAGAAAACTCTTGAGATAGATGTCCCTAAGGAAGATCCTTCTAAAGCAAGAAATCCTAAGCCTACCTCTTCTCAAAAGAATGCATGTCTTGGTGATGATTGGGGTTCCTTAGACTTTATAGATTCCTTCATTGGGGAATATAAAGTCAACCCGATCCACTTAGACCTTTTGAGAACATCATTCACACCTGCTATCAAAGATGGTTACTCTTTTGTATCGTTGGGTAAGGTGAATGCAAATTGTAATGTTCTTGGTGTTTATACTCCTTCTGAGGAAGATGATCACACTTATGTTAAGGGAGTTAAGGTTGGTACTATTGGATATTCCATCATTTCTTGTATAAGTGTGTTTGTTATAGTTTGTTATCTATTTTGATAACTATAGTTATTTTGTTATTGTTTGATAGGACTAGGATTTTTTTTGTTGAACCTGTAGTTCATGGGGTTCATCATATTCCATTGTATAAATATGTTTCTTGTAATGCAATAGAATTCAATTTGATTTCTCTACAAAATATATTATGGTATCAGAGCACACGATGATTTTGTGCCTATTATTTAGTGATAAGGAGTGATTTCCATTTGTTGTTTAGAGATTATTGGAGATAGTGAAGCTATGATTATTGAGAATTTAGAGGCGCCTATTTCATTGCTCCACAAAATGTGAATGATTCATCCTTTGTGCTCATCTTGACCAATGTGTATTCTTTTATCATCTCGGTTCCAATTCAGTTGATGTCAAATGCCATTTTCCTTCAAATATATGGAGAATTCAATGCTGGTGTATTAATTAAAAAATGATGGGAATGTTGATAGTCAAGTTCTCCTCCCACATAATCACCTACAATAGATAGTGCTCCTATATTCAACATGGATGGTAAAAATGATGGGAATGTTGATATTCAATCTGATTCAACACCCACAAATATCAAAAGACCTAAGTGGTATACTAGTACCATTCATGATGCTAAGCTAGATGGATTTTTAGACACATCCACTTTAGGACCGAGGACTTGTAGATGACTCACAATGAGGTAAATCTAGCCTTGATGACTTCAGTTGTTGAAAATTTTGAACCATCTATTGTTCATGAAGCACTAGAGTCAAAGCCTTGGAAAGAGGCTATGGATGTTGAGTATCAATCTCTACTAAAAAAAAACACTTGGGAGCTTATTGACCTACCACCTGGTAGGAAAGCAATTGATTGTAAATGGATTTTTAAAACTAAGTATAAAGCAGATGGTAGTATAGATAAACATAAGGCTAGACTTGTAGCCAAGGGTTATGCCTAGAAAGAAGGAATAGACTACAAGGAAACATTTTCTCCCACTACAAAGATAAAAACCATTAGAATGATTTTTTCTTTAGCTGCTCAATTTGGATGGAAATTATATCAAATGGATGTAAAAAGTGCCTTTCTTAATGGGGAACTTAAGGAAGAGGTCTATATGACCCAACCAGAGGGATATGTTGCACCCGGTAGAGAGGAAAAGGTTGAATGTATAAATATGTTTCTTGTAATGCAATAGAATTCAATTTGATTGCTCTACGAAATCTATTATGGTATCAGAGCATACGATGATTATGTACCTATTATTTAGTGATAAGGAGTGATTTCAATTTGTTGTTTAGAGATTATTGGAGATAGTGAAGCCGTGATTATTGAGAATTTAGAGGCGCTTATTTCATTGCTCCACAAAATTTGAATGAGTAATCCTTTGTGCTCATCTTGATCGATGTGTATGCTTTGATCATCTCGGTTCCAATTCAGTTGACACCAAATGTCATTTTCCTTCAAATATGTGGAGAATTCAATGTTGGTGTATTAATAAAAAAATGATGGGAATGTTGATAGTCAAGTTCTCCTCCCACATCATCACCTACAACAGATAGTGCTCCTATATTCAACATGGATGGGAAAAATGATGGGAAATGTTGATAGTCAATTTGATTCAATACCCACAAATATCAAAATATCTAAGTGGTATACTAGTACCATTCGTGATGCTAAGCTAGATGGAGTTCCAGACATATCCATTTTATGACCGAGGACTTGCAACATGACTCACAATGAGGTAAATGTAGCTTTGATGACTTCAGTTGTTGAAAATTTAGAACCATCTACTATTCAGGAAGCACTAGAGTCAAAGCCTTGGAAAGAGGCTATGGATGTTGAGTATCAATCTCTAATTAAAAACAACACTTGGGAGCTTGTTGATCTACCACCTGGTAAGAAAGCAATTGGTTGTAAATGGATTTTTAAAACTAAGTATAAAGCATATGGTAGTATAGATAAACATAAGGCTAGACTTGTAGCCAAGGGTTATGCCCAGAAAGAAGGAATAGACTATGAGGAAACATTTTCTCCCACTACAAAGATAAAAACCATTAGAATGATTTTTGCTTTAGCTACTCAATTTGGATGGAAATTGTATCAAATGGATGTAAGAAGTTCCTTTCTTAATGGGAAACTTAAGGAAGAGGTCTATATAACCCAACCAGAGGGATATGTTGCACCTGGTAAAGAGGAAAAGGTATGAAAACTTGTTAAATCCCTATATGGTCTCAAACAAGCTCCAAGAGCTTGGTATATCAAAAATGATGAACACTTGCTAAAAAATGGTTTTACTAGGTATCCATATGATCCTAATATCTATCTCAAGGATCAAGGGGGGAATATTGTGATCATTATTTTGTATGTTGATGACTTAGTTATCATAGGAAGCTCAGAAGCAATGATTGAAACAACTAAGAATGATCTCAAGAAGGCCTTTGATATGACAAATCTCAGGCTACTGCACTATTGTCCAGGCCTAGAGGTATGGCAAACAAATCACCATATCTTCATATCTCAAAGAAAATATGCCAAGAAATTGCTAGAGAAGTTCAGAATGATGGATTCCAAACCCATGTCTACACCTATGGATTTAGGTTTGCGGCTATATTTTTTTGATTCATCTCCTCAAGTGAATGTAACTCTCTATCGACAAATGATTGGAGGTTTGATTTACGTGACTTACACTAGACTAGATATTAGTTTTGTTGTTAATTATCTTTCAAGATTTATGCAAGAACCAAAAATGTGTCATTGGAAAGTAGCAAAATGAGTACTAAGGTACATCCAGGGTACAGTGAATCATGGTTTGGAATACAAAAGGAATGATCAATTCTTCTTGATAGGGTATACAAATGCAGATTATGCAGGTTCAGTTGATGATAGGAAATCCACATCTGGATTTTTTTTCTTCTTGGGTTCAAGTCCTATTTCATGGGGAAGTAAGAAGCAAGCTACAATTTCTCGTTCTTCAACAAAGGCAGAATATCGTGCAGCAAGTGCAGCAGTTTGTGAAGCAGTTTGGCTACATTGCATACTAGAAGGATTGAGGGTACCACAAAACCAACCTATTTTCCTCTATTGTGACAATTAGAGTGTTCTTAAGCTTGTTCATAATCCAGTATTTCATGAGAGGACTAAGCATATTGAAGTGGATTGTCACTTTGTACGAGAGCATGTTCAACAAAACAACATTCAACTCCAATACTGCTCAACATAGGATCAACGTGTTGATATCTTCACCAAGCCTCTTGCTCGTGTGAAGTTTAAAATATTTCAGGGTTCTCTTATTAGTGATTTACAGAAATTATGTAATGAGGGGGGAATGTTGGGTATTCCATCATTTCTCATATAAGTGTGTTTTTTATAGTTTGTTATCTATTTTGATAACGATAGTTATTCTGTTATTGTTTGATAGCATGACTAGGATTTTTTTGGTTGAACCTATAGTTCACGGGGTTCATCATATTCCATTGTATAAATATGTTTCTTGTAATGCAATAGAATTCAATTCAATTTCTCTACGAAATCTATTAGGTACTCCTATCAAGAAGGATGATGGTGATCCCGTAGAAGAGTGTGATCCCACTTGCCGAAATAACGCTCTCTTTGGAGATCCTCCTCCTTTGTCTTTTATGCCTTCTTCTTGTGAGTAGTCGAGTCTTTCTCCACAATAGAAAGGATTGCTTCCTGCTTCTCATCCCTTGTCTAAGCAAGAGTGTATTTTTTGTGGCTTCTCAAAGCCCGCTTAATCACTCTTCCTTCCCCTACATGCAAGAAATTTCATAAGCATGATAAAGGAGAACATTCTTTCTGCGCACACCATCGAATGCTTGGTCATTCCACTAGTGAATGTAAGGCCTTGAAGGATAAAATACATCTTTTTTATTTAGTTTCCATCAAACTCTCATTTGATTGATGCACTTGCCTTTACTTTGCATGACAAGTGATATCGAGGTTTACCTCTATCCTACATGCTCTTAGTATCTTGCATGGTTCTCCTCCCCTATATGTTGGGGGCAGTAATAATTTACTTTGGAGATGTGTGTCCCTCGTAAAGGACCCCCTCTCTTCTCTATCTTTCAATTGAAGCATCCCTTAAGTGGACCCCTTTTCTCTTTTGAAGGGATCCCAAGGGACCTCTTTGAAAGCTTTTCTCTCGAATGCATTCATTGACGTCTAGCTTGGGGGCAGCCTAACTAAACCTATTTCATAACTTTGCATCTAGATTGGGGGCAACCTGACTAGACCTCGCTTTTCAAACAATGTGTTCCTTGAGTGGACCCCTCTCCTTTTGAAGGGTTCCTGAGGGACCCCTTTGAAATTTTTACGGTCTGTGTGACCAGCCGCTTTTAGACACGCTCTATCTGTAGGTATACGTGTTGCCGCTTTAGACATGCTCTATCTACGGGTAGACATGTCGTCGCTTTTGACATGCTCTATCTGTGGGTAGGAATTTCATCACTTTAGACACGCTCTATCTGCGGGTAGACGTGTCACCGATTTTGACATGTTCTATCTGCAGGTAGACATGTCACCGCTTTTGACACACTCTCTCTACGAGTAGACGTGTTGCCACTTCCTGACTCTTCAAAATCTACTTTTTTTGGTTTCCTCCATGTGAGAGATCTTGGGGGATGCCTCTCTGTAGGACCAAGAACCTGTAGAGCTCCTTTTCATTGGGTGATACGGGTTCTCCTCCTTGAGCGGGGTTTACTTTTATCACCTCTCTTATGGTGTGGGTTCTACTCTAAAGAGGGTTTTTCTTTCACCACGCACTTCTTGGTGATACGGGTTCTCCTCCTCAAGCGGGGTTTGCTTTTATCACCTCTTTTGTGATACGAGTTCTCCTCCTCGAGCGGGGTTTGCTTTTATCACACGCTTGCTTTGTGGTGTGGGTTCTACTCCTGAGCAGATTTTTCTTTCACCACATGCTTTGTTCATTTCTATCTTTCTCTTCTCTCTTGTATAAATTGGATCGAAGATCTACATCTTCTTCATCCTGAGTATATGCTCTTTCTTTAGATTCATACTAGTTCAACAGAACTATGAAGTCCTCTTTTGACCCTGCACTCTTGGGTTCGCCAAACTAAGTACTGCTTCCTTGACGGTTTAGGTATACATTTATAACCCTACTCTTTCTTGATCTACTTTATCGATTAATCATTAGTGTTAGTGCTCGCTAAAGTGGGAGAAAAATGTATAAGAGCGAATTTTCCCCCCATGTGCAAATCCATTTTTTTCCCTTATACACTTTAGAAAACCAAGTTCAGAGACTTAATTCCACCTAATCCCATTGCTTGCAACACACTTGGCACCTATTTTGAGCATCGATGGAGGCGTTTCTGTCAAAGACGCCCATGCGGCACATAGACGTCCATGCAACGCGCTTATGTCCCTGACAGATTCCCATGTCTGGAGCCTGCAGAGGCGTTACACTTCCCATTGGGAGTCAATTTGTAATGCCCTCCTCGGCTGACCGACCTGAATATGGTTGTTTCTCTTCATCTCTTCTTCATATTCACTCCTTGAACAATCATTTCATCTCTTCTACCATCTCTTCAAATCTTCTACCATCTTCTACACCTCCCTTCACATCTTCTAAGAACTTCTTCACTCCATTCACAAGCTCTAAGCAGCTTCTTCACCATCTCTTCAATCCCCAAACACTTTACACTTCACAACAACAACATCAACACTCCACCACTTCAGTAGAGCAAGTGTGGAACAAGACACCATTGCAACAGAGGCTTGAGTTCCTCTCAGTTTCTCCCCCATTAGCCTTGAGTGATCTTGGTGGAGGTGGTAATATTTCACTCCTCTCCTCTATTACTTGGTTGAGTAGCATAACACTATTTTGTAGTGCTTTAAGTGCTCTTTACTTCATTTCTACTTTTCTCTCTATCTATCTGATTTTCTGTGGAGATGGGAACACCAAAATGGGGTCTGACTGAGGCAAGCCCCTATACAACCACCCAACAATTTTCTCTCTCCCTCTTGTGTGTAGGTATTGAAGACACTCATGAGCTAGAAGCTTCATCACTCGCACGGTCGTAAGTATTTCCTTTCTTCTCCTTATCCTTGTCATCTCTACTTCTTTATTTCAATTCTATCACTTTTTATTATTTCCCTATATTCTGTAACTTCTTCACAATCGGATAGAAGCATTCACTTTGCTATTTTATGAGACATTCTCGCTTTTTGTTCCCTACGAGATGCCAGCGCGCTTATAGGATTCCAGCGCGTCATGTTGTCGTCCATATTTTGCACTAACGTCCTTTGGTCGAGAGCTTATCAGTCTATCTAGAGAATCTTTGTGACCTACTCTTTTAGATTCTAAAACTTCCATGTTGTTCCATTGAGGTAGTATGGGGTAGTTCACCTCGTGAGGCTCTCTGAGTGAAAAGAACTCGTGAGTAGCGAATCCCCCTATATTACAAAAAGATGTTCTCAGTCTTGGACATTTGTAATAGATCATAGGAAGTTGTAGGAATATCATACAAATTTTGCAACTAGATTCTTTAGTGTGCATGTAATTTTGGTTTCTTTTTCTTTGGTTAGATTACTATGTTATCACTTTCTTCTTCTAACCACAAACCCTTTCCTTTTTCAGAAAAGGATGTGTTAGGAGTAGTAGAGTGATCGTAATTTTTTGTTTCTTTTCTCTTAGGCATGGGAGATGTATTGGAAGGTGATTGAGGAGGAGGAAAATTTTGTTGAATGATATGGACCAAGGAGCACATGAATTCTATCCCTTCTTTATGTTTAAGCATCGTTTGTACGTTCCCTATGAGAGAAATAGCATTACCAGCAATAGGTTTGGTTCTCACAAAGTTTTCTAAAATCTTTAATTCTTCATCTAGCCTCCTTATGTTGTCTTGCAGGATATTAGCAATATAATGCACATTGTTTGTAAGAAGGGAAGTCATGGGAAATGAAATATGCATGCTATGATCCATAGGGGGTTGATTATCAACACTATTAGAAAGAGAATTAGAAAACCCAAGATCCACAGTGAATGGTGTATCGTGGGATGACATGAGTCTCAAACTACGTCTCACAATAGTATTGCTAATAGGACACCAAGTTGTAAATCTCATACAAGTTTCACAAACTTAGTGTGCACACCCAAAATGGAAAGAGGGTAAAGTGCAATGCAATGGCCTAGAATGCAATGTGTAAATGCAATTTTCAAATTCTAAACAAGGTAATTTTTTTATTACACTATACAAAAACTTGAAAATGAAGTCTTGTAAATGCAATTTTAAAATCTCACAATGCACTAAATTTATCATATTAAACTAAATATGATCAAATTGATGAAACATAAATTCTACAAACAAAAATAAAAATATGAAAGAAACAAATAGGAATGTAGAAATGAATGTTTTAATTCCCAGAAAATCAGATTATAACCTTGATCAAGGAATCATTTTCCCTAGGAAGAATGGGTCCTAGCTTAGGGTTTTGAAACAAGTTTTTATAGAGTTTTGAGTGATTTTCAGTAGTTTCCAAATTCGGGTTTGTTACAGAAAGTTTTTAGTTTAATTTTTCTGTGAAATTAGGATTTAATGCAAATGCAAAATGTGACAAAATGACAACCTAAAAAAAGTTAGTTTGATATGCAATTTTTGTTTCAATTTTCAAATGCAAGTTGATATGATGTAATGCTATGTAAACGATATGCAATATGATTTATTTTTTGATATTTTTTAGTTTTGAAGAATGCAAAATATACAATCCTAAAACCCTTAAATGAAATACAAAGTTGAATGCAAACTAGACACCCTAGATGAGACCTAACTCAATGCAAAGAGATACAAATGAATGAAATATCTAAATATAGGATGAAAAAGGACTCCAAAATCAGAAAATGCAATGATCAAACTCAGGTTCAAAAGGTTGGGTTCACCATAATGAAACATAAAAAAAATAGGTTCACCAAAATGAAATGATGAAAAATATGATGCACCTATTTCTCTAATTTCATTCAAAATGTGTGTTACAAAGTGAAAGTGAGAAACAATAATCAAATCGAACCCAAACATTAGTCAAAAGGCAGATCTAGGAAGGGTAAAATGTTGTGTACCTCTCACCAAAGATACTTTTTCAGACCTCACTGATGACTCATTCACTCTGGCTAAACCTCCTAGAAAATTCTTTATGGGTTCTATTCTTCTATGTCTACACTCCTAGATTCCAGTTATTCACTATCAAAAAGCTGAAAATAAATCTTGTAAACCAGTTTTCGCAATTTGACAACTTTTCTTGAAACTTTGAAAACTTTGCAAATTTCTTCAATAGATCTTCAACCTAAAATCTGCAATCACACATCAAAGAGAGAAAAAAATTGTATGTTAGGGAATAGGGGTTTGCCTTGGTCAAACCCCGTTTTGGTAATTAAACCTTGAAATGAAATGAAACATGAAAGAAGGAATGATGAATGAACAACAATGTCACAACTCACCAAACCCTTATTTGAACCTTGGATTTGTAAATCTGCAAACTAGCATGAAGTGGCCTCAATGAATGTAGATCTTGATCTTGAAACTTGATGTGAAACAATGCCTTTAATATGCTTTATTGATCTTGAACACTACATCACCATATTTGCTCAAACAACATGCATGATGCAATACATCTTTGACATGATAATGAAATCTTGATTGTTGCAATAATATTTAATAATTTTTCTCTTGAATACTCTCAATTATGCTCTTGTGAAATATTAGGATACTTGAATAAAAAATTGCTAGGTGAAACTAAGTGAAATAGTCTTGTATTTATACATATCTTAACATTAATTCCCAAAATTCAAATATCACAAGCTGACATTGAATTATAGATTTGAAATCATTAAAATACCACCAAAAACATATTAAAAAGGGGGATCCTAGGTATAAGTGAGGACCCATTCACCATAGGGCGAATGGGTCCTAGGTGACTTACCTAGGACACACATCAAACAATGTTAAATGTTATGCAAAAATAGGGTCCTAGGTCTAAGTGAGGACCCATTCACCCTATGGTGAATGGGTCCTAGGTCACTTACCTAGGAAACACATCTTCCAAAGTTAAGTGTTGTGTAATGGCATTTATGAATGCCAGGTTTTATCCCTCAGAATTTGCATTTAATTAGGCTTGGATTTGAGCTAAAGGGGAAAATTAAGGAAAATAAAAATCAATTAATTAATAAAGTCCTAAATTAGTGTGAAAGTGTAAAGGTACACCTTACAACACCCTAAATAAGGCACAATTAAGTCCATTTAATTTAAAGGGCCATAAACTTAATGTGAATATGAAAAACATATTACAACACTAAATTAAGGCAACATTAGGCTCATTTTATTATTAATTATTCCCAAATTAAGTGTGAAAAAGGGATACTTTTTCCTACACTACAAGGAGGTATGGTCATAGGAGAGGAAACATATTTTCCAATTTAATTTTAAGTGTTTGTAAGGGTTTGAGTGCAACTATCTATTATAGGGATGTTTGATTCCACGATAGGAGCTAGGCTATGCAACAATTTTAGTCCTTGTGAATCATTGATTAACTTTCTAAGGTTATCTACAAATGGAATAGTTTCTCCAGCTAATGGTTCAATGGTTAAGAATATTTGAAAGCTTTCTAGGTCTATGTCCAATTGTTAAGATTTCCTTATTGACATATGCAATAGCAGCTTCTGAGTCCACATGAATTGTTGGTGATGAAGAAGAAAAAGGAAAAGTAAGAGTAAGGATATGATCAAATATTGATTGCATAGATGTGATTCCTTGAGTGAAAGAGATTAAACTTGGGCTCAACGCTAGATATTATTGTAGCACAAGAAGCCATGAGTCTATAACAATGTCTCATAGGAATATTTGATATGGAACACCAATTCGTGAAGCTTATAAATTAATTACAAGATTCAAGACAATTAAGTGTCCATACAATGAGGAGAAAGATAGTTGAAGATGACAGAAGAAAAATGAATTCTCAGAAACAACAAACAAGTATGTACAAAGGTTATAGAGACAGAACTATGACTAAAATTTACGGTGAAAGTGTCACTCTGGTGTATCTTTTTTTGGGATTTCACATATCTTGTTTTGCCTTTTGTCCTCCCACTATGTTATAGAGTGTCATGGGTGGGTTGTGTAGGAATTTTGTTTTTCCATCACACCTTTGTCAAGTGAGTATTCCTTCCATGAAAACATCGAATCCCAATGATTCTTACCTCATGCATTTGTTTCTTGTTTGCACACCCTTTTTCAGTTGTAGGTAATTTTGGTGCAAGAGGGTACTCCCCTTAGCAAACAAAACACTCAAAAACAATTCACAAAATGGATCTCACAACAATAATTCAGTGACTCAACTTAATTCAATTACAAGAAAACAATGGTTTCATTAATTCAATAAAAAAAATTACATTAAATGGTATTTTATGACCATTACCCTTCTCAAACAACCATTCTACCCCTTCCTCTATTCTGGAACAACAACATCCCTCTAACTTGTTCTTCCCACAATTACACACCATTCATGTCATACAATCCCTGACAACCTCATACTTATCTTCTAATTATATGCTCCATTTGAGCCTCTTATTTAAATTCCTCTAAATATTGAAGTAATTCTCAAATATGCATGACCTGAGTAATTGTTTGGACTAAAAACAATTATCTAATTCAACGCCATTCTAATCTTTCTGCTATCCACACAAACCTTATCTTCTATATGTTGAGAACTCTCTCCTCTTGGTTGAGTCTACATAAACAATCATTGTCTTGATTCAATGCCTTTACTCTCTCTTTCGCTTACTTCACAGCCTCTACCTTTCTCTATACCATGCACCCATCTCTCCTTTTATTGTTTTAAACTTTACACAACCTTCTATGTTTTTCCCCATGCAAATTCTTTGCACTCTATTCTCATTGTATAATCTTGCTATCTTATATTGGCATATGGGCACAGTTTATCCAAAATTCTTTACCTTTTCTTGCCTCTAAAATATTTAATTTATGTAGCCTACCTCTCCTTTAATCTACATTTGTTTTTTTCTATTCCTTGCATATCAACGCACCCCTCTATTTTCCTGCCTCGCAATCAGTTTGTTATTAACTGATGCTTATTATTTGGTCTTTGTCTTCACTAGGTTTTCCATTTATCTGAAGATGAAAGGCCCCACTAAAGATCAATAATATGGCCTTATTTTCATATGGAACAATTAGTCATCCTTCCCAAACTTTGTATCGAAGGTGAAAAGGCCAATTTCATCATTCATTTAATTCTTTACTAAATTTAATGTCGTTGTTGGAAAAATGAAGATGAGCATCTCATGTTGTTACTTTTTTATTGTCATTGATGTCACCATGATATATGAGTTTCCATTGCAAGATCAAGTCTGCAATCATTCTGGTAGTGTGGTCTAGTATCTAAACTAGTATTTTGCTTACATCCTCTGGTATTTTAGTCTGCATTTGGTTGTTGGTAATTACTATTGCTTGCAGTTTTGGGAAATGTTTTGTAGATGTTGGGAGCACATACATTCATGATAGCACGCATCCAGTTGCTCGTATGGTGTATCGGTGTTAAATTGGTATTTGTATTTGTGCTATTAGGTCTATCACTGGCCAACCTAATAGATGTATTGTGTAATAGTGAAATATTTTTTGCGGATATATGTGTGACCTAATTTAGGTCTATTTCAACTTGATGAAGTGTGTTAGATGTGTGAATTATCTTTTTGAGAATTTTTTATGAAAGCTTGAATCTGACAATTAGTATTTTTGGTAAATGAGAAGTGCATCTAATTAGGCTGACCTAATTGATGCTTACGAAGATATCATATATATATTGGATAATCTTTGATGTTTAATGGAGTGAATTTTGGTGCGATGTGAATGTGAATGTAAAGAAAAGTGAATATGATGAAGTGTGTTAAGTCAGTTTACTGAGCTACATTGGAACTGAATCTACACTTACTAGATGTACTCCATCAGTTCATTTTCTGGTTGTAAGCCATTTTCTATAATTGTAATTTTGTAGGCAGTGAGCCTTTGTTTTTGGAAAATGAGTCCTGGCAATGAGCCACCCATTTTGTAATATCTTATAACCGGTTATAATACTATATTGTGAGCTAACACTCACCATCGTTTTTCCCATTTTGGGTTTTCCACATAAAAATCCTAGTGTTCATGTGTTCTATGATTTCATGCTCTGTTAATGCTTTTACTTATCTTTGCTATTGTATACATTAGAATAATTGGATGGTATCTAATCAGAAAATTTAAGAAGATATTGATTCACCCCCCCTCTCAGTATCTTGGACATTTAACAATTGGTATCAAAGTTTGGTTCCTCTGGAGAAGCCTAACAGCTTGAGGAAGATCTTGAAGATGGAAGAAACAAATGATAAAGGAGAGCTTCAAAATGCTCTTGAGGATCTTGACAAAGTTGAAAGAGAAAATAGAGATCTGAAAGAAAATCTTGAAGATGTGAATGAATGTGTCCAAAAATTAAAGGAGCAATTGAAAAAGTTCAAAGATAGGCATAAGGAAGTAACTGATCAGTTGAAGAAGGCTAATGAAGATATTGTTTGAAAGTACAAGTAGAGGAGAAGAAAAGAATTGAAGAATGTCTGAACAAGTTGGTAAAAATAAAATCTGAAGAATGCACCAAGCTTGAACAAGAAGTTGTGAACTTGAAAGTAGATCTGGAGAAGGAGAAACTCTGTGAGAGCAATTTCAAATCTAGCTCAGACAGGCTTGATGAATTGATTGCAAGACAAAAACCGAGTAAAGACAAAAGTGGTCTGGGAAATGATACTAGTGAAAGTTCTAAAGTTGTGGACAATTAGAAGACTCGGAATAAAGGAAAACAAAAAGGAAATTCAAGGAACTATGCTAGGAGACCTCTGGTGAGACAACCTAATGCACAAAGGTATCCTTCTTTCAATGGAACTTGTTTTTCATGCAAAAAATTTGGTCACAAGGAAACATAATGTAGGAGCAGGATGAATTAGTTCCCTGGTCCCTTTATTGGTCAATGTTTTGCATGAAAAAGAATTGGACATAGGGTAAGTGAATGCAAAACTCTAATGATGAATCAATTTTATGGAGGAAGAATGAATCAATCCTTCAATGGCTATTGATATACCTACAACAAGTATGGAAATAAAGCTAATCAGTGTAGAACAAGAGTCAGTGGAAGTCAATCTAATTAGAGAAACATTGTCTGTTATAACTGCAACAAACCAGGACATGTTTCAAGAGTTTACAGAAGCAAGAAAATTAAGGAAATGAATTCGGTAGAAAAGGATGAATCTGTGAAGAAGGTCAACAAAGATGAGATTAGGCAAGAGATGAATAAGATTTGGAGAAAGAAAGAAAAACCAAAGACTGTTGATGAGTATGTGCCCTCATCTGGTACAAACAATTTATTCGGTAATTAAACCTAGCAAGGTCTTAGGGGGAGCATTATCAGAAAATCGTGAGAACCCCTTGGAAAAATGGCATGTCAGAGGCTGGCACGAGGATGAAATGAGAAGAAATAGTTTTAGAGGGTCTGGAAAAGGAACCGGTAGGAAATATGAAGGAATGATCATTTGTGGAGAAAATTAGGGCTTGTCTGTGTAAAAGAGAAGAGTTTTTAGTAGCTTTTTGGAATCTGCCGCATTTAATGCAAATTAGGGAAAATTGTTATTTTATATAGGAAATTTTTAAGGAATTTTTATCATTCGCGCATTTGAAGAAGTTGAAGAGCTTTTGGAGCATGCTAGAAGAGAATTGGAGTTCAAGTTGTGGAAACCCTAGTTGTGGCTCATCATGTAGAAAAAGGTATTTTTATCTTTTGAGAAATTGTGTTTTTTGTTATTTAAGTTGTTTAAGTTCAGAACTGGAAGAATGGCAACTCTTGTAGTCCTGAAAGTGTCAGAGAGGTCGAGGCCCTCTTACAGAAAATATTTGTCAAAGGTTTTTGAAGATGACCCCATGGGTGCATTTTTGAAAATTCCACATGGAGTAATACCGACTAAGGATACAAGGATGTATGTTCATGTAAATTTTGAGGAATTCAATCACACAAAGTTGATTGAAATTTGCGAAAAAGAGCTTACTGGTGATGATTTCTTGATAAAACTTGAGTACTTGAACTTGGTCGCAAAGAGGTTAGAAAGGTGGAACAATTTTCCTAACTTCAACTATGATGATAAATTTGTGAAAGTAGCCCTAAGTAGAATACATGATAAATTCCTGTGGACTGACCGACTGCACCTGATAAAGAAGGAAGCAATTGGGGCTGTAAGCAGACTTTGGGATAAAGGTACAATACTTGTGTTGAAATCCGTGAAGAATGAGGTTGTAATGGAACTTACAGGAGCCACTTATGACAAAAGAGCCTTAGCGACGAAAACCATCACTAATCCAACTATGAAGTATGCAGCTATCATGATCGGACATAAAATATTCTTCACAAACAGAGAGAACTTTGTTTCGGCTACAATAATCTATACTGATTTTGATATGGTTGTAAATGGTGTTGATTATGATCTTTGTGAGCTTCTTCGGTTACAACTACTTGAGAACTTGAATTCGACAAAGGAAAAGAAGTATTCTTTCAAGTTTGGTTCATTGATTGTATGTATGTTGTTTTATTTCATGAAGAGGCTTCCAGGAAGGAATGGTGAAGTAAATTAGGACTCATCTAGACTAGTAGGACATCAATTCTTTTATTATATGCATAGTCTAGGTAATATGAATGCTCAATATGATTCTCTAGCAACATTCTTTTTTGTATTCAAAAGAAACATGAATGAAAGGGAAAGGATTCTAAGGAAAATTGTTGAGAAGTATAAAGATGACATTATATTCCATGTTTCCTCTGATGAATGTATGATTGAGGTTGTAGAACCTCGAACCATTTGGATTCAGCATCTGGTATATGAGGTAATAGAAGATGAATCTGAAGGATATGTGCAATTATTGTTGAAGAATCAAAAGGACCCCAACGAACCCAGAATTGGGACAAATGCTTAAAAGTCTATGGAGATTCATATGGAGCAGCAGAAGCCTAAAATTAGGAAGAAAGTGGAGAAAAATCTTAAAGAAGCCGGATTCACTGATGAGAAAATTTCCCTTGGAAGGGCTAGGGGAGAACAGTTAGAGATAGAATCATCTGGCCCAAGGAGATACAGAAGGAAAACCTCTATAAAAACCTCTGCAACCCCTATAGTAAAGGTTGAACCTAGTACAATTGATAAAGGCAAAGGTCATTTTTTCACTGGACCGACTACTAGATTTGGGAAGAGGAAGGAAACTCCTCTAGTTTCCCCTACAAAGAGAGGAAGGAAAGAGAAAGCGACAAGGGAGAAGAACCTCAGTGTTACAGATGATTAGGATGAAGAAGAATATCCTGATGCAAAACTGATAAGGAGAAAAAGAGGAGGCTTATCCTCTAGTGAAGGTGTTTCTACAGAAGCTGTTGGTTCCAAAAGAGTACTTGTCATATCATATTTTGATGATGAGGAAGCACAATATTTTGGTGTCCATGTGCACAAAAAACTAGAATCAAAGAAGGCTAATGTGTCAGTTGAAGCCTCTACGAACTAGAGAGGAGAATAGGATAATCCAGTGAGTTCTGGTCCTCCCTTTAAACTAGAACCAACTCTCAATTCCTTACTACATTTTGAGAATATGCTTCAACCCACAACTAAATATTATGATAAGGCTGGAGAAGAAGACAAGAATACTTTGCTTATAGTTGTAATTCAATATGTTATCATTCTAGAAGTCAAATGGGATGATATAAGGAAAGATGTCCCTGAAAGCATCTGGGATGATTTGATGAAAAGGATATCAGAGGCTGTTGTATTTGAAGAGAAAATTAGAAATGTTGCATATAATAAGATTGGGTCTTCCCTGACCTCAGATGATCTGGAATCTTTGAAGAAGATCTATGCATAATTTTTTTGGATGAAGAGTAGAGTA
>VDFB02374313.1:0-39327 GCA_007258455.2 Sequoia sempervirens
TACTTTAAATGCAGAAAACATTTCATGGATTCATTCAGCTTGCATTAGAGTGCTAATAGTTGAATTGGCATGCATTTAGATTCTAGAAATTTTGGAAGTTTTTCTTTCATGCATGGGTTAGTTCTGTGAATGTACATGTGGTCCAATATCTGCTTGTATCATTGTTAAGGGGGTTCAATGATGGTCCCTTTCTTTAATTGGGCTATCTCCACTCAACTAGTAGATTCAGATGCAATGTTTACTTCATGTTTTCTTGTATTCTCAGGTCTCTGGATATCTTTTTGTGGCTGATAAATACAAATCAACAAGGACATTACATTCTAAGAGATCTTGTAGCTGCTGTTTTCGCTTGTCATTGTTATTCCTTCTCTCCACTGTGTTGGCTACTTTTCTGGCGCTTCATTCGTGCTTCTTCTGCCATCTTTGTTTCTTAATTGTATTCATTTTGTTACTATGTCCAACAAATGCTTGTAGATAAATGATGGATTGACTAAGTGGGCTGATTTTATTAGTATAAAGTCATTGTAGAACAGACTGTTAGGTGCAGAGCTAATTAAACTTTTGTTATAAGTAAAGTGGCAGTGCAAAGGATTTATGCCATATTTGGAAGCAAGAGCTCTTAATTTTACCTTTCATCTCACTGTCGTATTTGGTACTTTGCTAACTCTATTGCAATGATTATTTAATGGTAGAAAGGGCATATTTCCATGGCACATGCTTGCATTGACTATTATGGTCAACTGTTTTTTGTCAGGACTTATAATTGGTTAAAGATATATAGAGAGGCAGCTCACTTAAATCTGGATATTTAGTATTTTTAATTTTTAACCTGGGTAAATAAAATCAGATTATGCTAAGGAAAGTATGATAATTACAAAAATATAGACACTTGAATATTCTCTCCCTGGCAGCCAAAAATAGCTTCTTACTGATTGTCTCTCATTTAGCATTTTTATGATAATTTTATTAGTTTTTCTGTCAAGACTTCATTTAAAACACAAGAACGTCATGTCTTTTTTGGCTGCTTTTGAAATTTTTGATCCACATGCTCATATGACTGCTGTATCACGTGTGGCTGAACTGGGATCATTAAGGAATTATTTGTGCCATTTTCTGCATCTCCTGCTGTATCTCTGCATGAAATTTCACAAATTACTGATAGAATTCTATCGGGTGCTACAGGATGGGACATGGAGTGTAATCCTCAGGCGAATATGGAAGAAATGAGGAAATTAGGCATAGGATTGCCTAACTTGGCATTGAATGGCAATTTGCTGGGCAATCAAATCCCCAATTTCCCTCAGATCTAAGTTACTTATGCTTAACAGTGTTTAATTTCTGATAAGCCTGTTCAGCATGCACCGTTGTTTGTTGTGTGCCCAATTACTTTCCTTGTACAACAATGGACATATTTTTTCTTGTCCTAGTAGCACCAGAGGATAACATTGTTAAAAAACATAGAATCAGGACCTATCTATAATGAAGGTGCACCAAACCTAGGCATACAAGAAACAAGTGGTTTGTGGTTTGGGATGGAAAGCCAAATTGCAGTCATGGGGGTGGGAATAACGTCAAGTCCCTATTATGGCACTTGATGCACGAGCAAAAGATGGCGGGTGAGTTACTGTAAATGCATTAGGCATCCCCTGGTGTTTCAGTAGATATAGCTGTTTGAAGAATAGTGAAGGATTTTGATCTTGAATTGCTGATAAATCCCATCATCCACTGTCTTTGAGCTGTGCGTGCAATTTCAGCTCTCAATCTCTGTAATATCTTTTTGAGATGTCCATGTTGAGAGTTGTGGCTCGTGTAGTGTCTGAACTTTGTGCCTTGTGAGGTTCTCAGATTGTACAATAATTGCTCCTTTTGCATTGTATGTGTTTACTGCAAACACTACCAGGAGATGAAGTTCTAATGTTATGGATGCAATCTAGCGAGGTTGTATCGTATAAGTTTCTTTTAGACGAAGAAATCTGATTCCAGTTTAACATTTTCTCTAATTTCTACTATTCCATTGTATATTTTTTTCTGCCTATGGATGCAATTGAGTGAGGTTGTATTGTATAATGTTCTTTTAGATGAAGAAATCTGATTCCTGCATGTTTAACATTCTCCCTTGTATAGGTGTTCACATTGATTTGTATAAAAGTTGTAACTTGGTTCTTGTGTTGCCTGACATGCTGGAACTTAATTGAAGATAATAGTAGAGTTGAAGTTGTGACATCAGCTACCACACCATATTCTTCCATGTAGTGTGGACACACTGTATGCTTAATAAGCAGATTAATGGTCAAAGGTGGATCTCCCTGAGAAATTAGATGATTTTACCTGATATAATGCCAGTCATAATCAATAGAGCTTCGATTTCTGCCATGTTATTGGTGGATTTACGAAGATGGAGCATAAACAAACACAACATTATCATTACTGTTCAATATCAGTCTTCATCCACCTCCTAGACCTGGATTTCTTTTCCCTGGCATGCCAAAATTAAGTTCAAAATAAAGTTAAGGTAGCATATCTCATGATCCCCATGGATTGACAGAAAAAGAGGGCTTGTGAGAAATAGGAGAGCCCTATAATTTTTTTGAGTGGCATATTTTATTTATATTAGAAGTCGACAAACTTTGCTAGAACTATTTGCTGTAGTTGTCAGATGAAGATCAAGCCACACTGTAAATAATCCAGCGTGTTGAGACTTGGTGAGGACCCATGGATCCAAGTCTGATTCAGGCACAATGAGTCTGCAGCCTTGACTCACAGACTCAGCTGAGTTTGATGGCCTCAACTTGTGAGTTTTGGTAGACTTGTGAGTCTCAGATGAGGCTGTGAAAAAACAGAAAATCAGCTTGAAATTAAATTTAGAAAAAAAAATCATTAAAAACATTTGTTCATATGTTGTATATTTTTTAATTGCTGGGTTTTGCTGAGTTTTTCCACCGACCCTGACTTTGAATTCAAATCACAAAATAGCTTGATGAGTTTTTTGCTGAGTCTGAGTTTCAACACTATGATATGATCTAATTGGCATTCCTGGCTTTGAGTGGAAATGTTCGGTTTTATTTGTCTGTCTCTCTTTAAAATAGGTGTTTCTTCTATTAAAGGATCAAAGACTAATTGTTACTTTTTTATGTTCTATATTAAGAGCTAGGGTCACAACCTTTTTGGGTATTGAGCTTAGTTGCAGCTATTGTTCCATGTATGTGTTGCTTTGTAATGTACCTGGTAGGAATGTTAGTTGGATTTCTCTATATAAAAAATAAAAATCAACACAAATGCGAGTTCTTTCTAATCACCAAGATCCCAATGTGGGCAAGGTGCGAACATATGAAAACTGGGGTGTGGACATAAGCAATTAATTTCAAACTCACTGGCGACAAGTTGTCCAGTTACAATCAATGCCAAATTGTTGGATGGTATGCAAATGATCAAAGACAAACTGATTGATTACAAACTACGGATCCAATCAATACCAAACTGATAGATATCAAGTGGACTTGGATCAACACCAAATTGGCAGATAATGAAAGGCAACTCTTGGTGGCTAGGCCATCCAATATTATGATAATGCAAGTGCAAGAAATGAAATGAATCTGGCAATAAACCTTCCAAATTATTACAATGATTTCAATACTTTTGGAGATAAACTATTCAGTATTTATTATGAGGTATTTAAGCAAGAAGACTGAATTTGCATAAGATAAGTCTCATAATATATTAGCAGCAATCTCCTTCAAGTCATAAATATCATCAATATCATCAACTGCAACAACAAGAACTGGAAAAAGAAAATAAAAATGTCATACCATCAATCCCAAGTTGTTCAGTCAGTCAAGGATGGATTGGAAATAAAGATTTTTTGTAATTAAAAAAATTAACCGTACCAAGCAAATGACAGTGGTGAATTTTTTTTTTTTTTTTTGTGTTTTATAGTAATTGGCTTGTGCTTTGAGATTTTATTAATGGCAGCTATATGGACTAGCACAGTGGCAGCCCAGTCACGCCCCCAAAAAGCTTAATTTTTTTTTGCTGCCAAACTCTATTGTGCCTTATATGAAAATAGGGTTTTTGTGTCTTTTGAGCACAACTGTGAGGTACATTTCACTCCAGAAAATACATAACTTCCAATATATATTTCCTTGAATCATTACAAACAGCCATGGGGACATACCATTACAAGAACATGTGCATTTGTGTAATGTCCCCTTCTCATCAGTGATCAGCATTGGCATTCTTCAGTCTATTCCGGAACCCGTAGACTGGAATGAGGTGGAAATTAGGGTTTCATGGGCTTGGCTTTTGTAGCATTTCATTTTATTTACTATTTTTAGTAAATGATGGTTGTGGCAGTATGCAGTTGGTTGTCTTCAGTCTTCTCTTCAGTGAGCATATTATTGGTTGTTTCAATATCTTCCTCTCAAGCTTAATTTGTTGAAATCTACTAAGTATTGGCATAAGTGTTATAATTTTCAATTGACCCCTTGGCCTAAGGATACAACTTGCAAGTTGTTTTAAAAAGGGGACTTGAAGGGTACGCCTTGTCATAAGGTGATAATAATATTTTATATTTTTGAATTTATGCTTGGAGGAAAGTGGACGCCACTTTATGAGGAATATATTTTATGAAATTTGAAAATAAGGAGAATTCAAATGGTTGTCTTTTGGCGTGCCAATTGAGGAAGTTGAAGAGTTTCTCATTTCTTATAAAATGAAGACATGACTCCAGCATTTGATATCTATCAACTACCTTATTGTTATGCTGTCAAAATGACTATGGACATTTTGTTATTGCTTCGAGGATGCTACCTCCTAGCCCCTTCCCAATTTCGTGTTTGAAATATAACACCTAATTGGAATATTGCTGCTTCTCACATCAGACTAGCAGATTGAGCAATAAAGATTGAGAAATTTGGTGAATTCTACAGTTTTGAAGTTCCTGGTTTTGCTACAGCTGAAGCTGTTTTCTGTTCGTATCTTGCTGAGTGATTTTTATTTGGTTCTGGGTGTTTGAGCAATCTACTTGTTGACTGGAGGCGCCAACTTCCACCAAAAATCAGATTTTATTTTGAAGTATTCAATTTTATATTGCAAAGTCGATTTTCCTCAAGGGCCGTACCATTTAATGCTGTCTTGGGATTCGTGCCAAAAAAAGTAGAGACTTTGTTTGCTGTTTCTGGATTCTATCTTGGGCGCCAGACTTGTAAGGTGCTTTTGCAATTCGTTTCACGCCATTCGGAGAAGAAATAAGTGAGTTATGAATGTTTTTCTGTTTTCCAGTTTGCTGTTGTAAATTTCCAGAACTCAGGAATTTGCATCAGATTTATCAGTTTCCAGTTTAATCTCCATTTCAGTCATTGGAAAGCAAAGAACACTGTTATAAATTCATTCTTATATCTACATTTCACTTCTCTATCATTGTAACTCATTTAATTGCAGTCTTGTTGAAATTGTAAGGTTCTGATTAGTAGTACTAATCTAACCATTTGTATTGCTGCAACTATTTGATTGTATCTCATTAAAGTCCCCTGGATGGTTTACCGCCAGTGTGGTTAAATTGTTTGTAAATCTTGTACCCACTTAAGTGGTGAATCCCCACAGTTCTGTGGATGCCCGCCGCAGCGGATGAATTGCTTTAATTTGTAATCTTTTCCCCCCACTGTTTGGTGGTAGCGTGGAATTGTTTTCTCATGGCTGGTTATCCGCCTAATAGTTCTTAATTTCAATTTCTAGACTCCGTCATATGTTAGCACCTCGCCCTCAGTGGGATCTTGAGTGCACATTCTTGACGTTGAGTAGTTCTTCTATTCCAATTCAGTTTCTTCAGTTCAAGCTTCAGCATCTTCCATTCAAGTTCAGATTTTAATTTGAGGCTAACGCTAATCATATCATCTACTGCTGGTTATTTTGTGTTTTCCTTCGAAAAAATTGGTTAGCATATTTCAGTGGTATCAGAGCAGAAGACCCTGCCATCCTGTGGCTGATTGCAGTAGTGAACTGATGAGTGACAGAGACACAAGGCCATACACTAGAAGTCAGGCCAGAAATCAGCATCAGTTTCCGCCCGTTCCAGAGGCAGATACCTTCTCAGAAGTTCTAAGAGACCTTGGTAAAACAGTGGAAGGTTCAGATAATTCAGTGGAAGTGGTTGATCACACAACTGTCATAATGTCAGATTCAGTAAGAAAAGATAATGAAGAAAGGGATAGAGTGGAGAAGAAGTTTGACGGGATGATAGATATGATGTCCCGTTTGTTATCCAAGTTGGATCAGCAAGCAGCTCAGAGTATTATTCAGCCCCAAAATAACTCAGCTGGAGAAAATAGTGGAGTGAATGGAAATAATAACAGTGGCAGTCCTGAGGTGAATACTAGGGACAGAATTGTAGGTCAGCATACTACAATTCATAGTGGGTCATCCTCTAGACCCCTCTTTCCTGTTTTCACACCAAGGGAAGAGCAACAACCAGTTGAGGCTACTCCAAACTTTGCTGATGATGCTCGTCAAGCCTATATGGAGTATGTGTCCTTACCTCTTGACATGAGAGGAGCATGGACCTTTGATCAATTCATGAATCAAAGGAGTCGGAGAAATGGTGGTAGGAATGATCAACGTCCTCCTGCAGGCCCTAGAAATGATTTTTACCAAGCATTGGGAAAGATCACTATGGAACATTTTGATGGTGGTAACAAGTGTACAGCCAGGTCATGGGTGCAAAAGTTAGATAACTACCTCTCCCTTAGACCTATGCCGGAAGAAGATGCTATCAAATTTGCTACCTTGCACTTAGATGGCATAGCTCATGAATGGTGGACTCACGGTTTGGTCACTCTTGGCCACAACCTTATTCGCACTTATGGAGAATTTACAAATAAATTGATTGAGAGATTTGACACCAAAGATCCGGAATTGAAGTTTAGAGAATTGGCACAGTTAAAACAGCAAGGATCTTTAGAGAGTTATGTGGCTGATTTTCAGAGGTTGTCAGTAATGGTGCCCAACATTACTGAAAGAAGACTTGTAGTCCTTTTTGCTGAAGGTTTAATGGAGCCATTGAAGGGTTGGGTCAAAGCATTTGATCCTCCAACATTGGATGAAGCTATCAAGAAAGCTAGGAGCATGGAATTGGCAGCCCCAAGACCTAAGTTTCACTCAAAAACATTCAGCCATAAGAAGGATAAAAGGCCATCTTCAAATCTGCCCAAGAAGTTTCCACCAAGGCTGTCCGAAGAGCTCAAAGAACAGCTTAGAAAGGATGGAGTTTGCTTCACTTGTCGTGAGCCTTGGGTGAAAGGCCACCGTTGCTATGGAAGAGGCAAAGTAGTTCAAATGGAGGGCTATTCTGATTATGGATCAGAATCTGATTCGTCTGATCAGCAATACGAATCAGCAAGTAGTGAAGGTGAAGAAGTTCAAGAAGATAAGTCCGAAGAGGTTGGAGATAGTAGTGCTTTTGCACAACTATCCAGTTTTCAAAAGAATGAATCTTTTAGGGTTCATGGAGTGGTAAATTCACAAAGGATAGTTGCCCTAATTGATACTGGAGCAACTCACAATTTTATTGATGAAGGGCTAGTTGCTAGAAAAGGTTTAAAGACTGAAAATTTTGATGGTTTCAAAGTAATGGTTGCGGATGGTTTCACTATGTCTTGCACAAGGAGAATCCCTAATCTATCTTTGCAATTAGGGAATCATGAAATTAAGGATGATTTTTATGTGGTGGGTATAGGAGACACTGATGTTGTGTTGGGCATACAATGGCTGAGATCTCTTGGTGAGATCACATTGAATTTGCAAACCATGGAGCTGAAATTTCAGTCTAATGGAAGGAAGGTTGTTTTAAGAGGGATGTCAAATGGAGGCCCTCGAATTGTTTCGTTGAAAAGGATGGAAAGGCTGATCCGCCATGATCAAGTTGAATGGGCTGCTGAATGTATGGTTTTACCAGCTGATCCGGTTGAGGAAAAAAGGCAATATCATCCTGATATTCAAGCCTTACTTTCAAAGAAAAGTAAAATCTTTGGAAGCTTACCTCCTGGAAGACCTCCTGAAAGAGGTTCTGAACATGTGATTGAATTAGAAGAAGGAGCAAAACCAGTCATTACTACACCTTACCGCTATCCAAAGAGGCAGAAAGATGAAATTGAAAAGGCCATCAAGGAGCTGTTGGAAAGTGGTTTTATTAGACCAAGCAAGAGTCCATTTGCCTCAGCAGTAGTGCTGGTCAAAAAGAAAGATGGTACAATGCGTATGTGTGTTGACTATCGCGCATTAAATCAGAAAACCATCAAGAATAGATATCCTATCCCTAGGATTGATGAGCTCATTGATGAGCTCCATGGGGCAATGTTCTTCTCAAAGATTGATCTTCGTTCAGGATATCACCAAATCAGAATGAGGGAGGAGGATATAGAAAAGACAGCATTTAGATGCCACTTTGGGCATTTTGAATTTCTTGTCATGCCTTTTGGTTTGACAAATGCTCCAGCCACATTCCAATCTTGTATGAACAAGATTTTTAGACAGCAGTTGAGGAAGTTTGTGCTCATCTTCTTCGACGATATTCTCATATTCAGTAAGTCTTGGGAAGAGCACCTTAAGCATTTGGAAGAAGTGCTTACCATTTTAGAGGCGGAATGTCTATTCGCCAAAGAGTCAAAGTGTGAGTTTGGGATGGAAGAACTTTTATACCTTGGCCACATTATCAGCTCAAAGGGTGTGAAAGTGGATCCAGAAAAGATAAGGGCCATTCTTGATTGGCCAACTCCTAAGACTATTTCTCATTTGAGAGGTTTTTTAGGGTTATGTGGATTCTATAGAAGATTTGTAAAAGGTTATTCTCATCAAGCTGCACCTTTGACAGATCTTACAAAGAAAGGAGCTTTTCTTTGGACTAAGCAAGCACAAGAGGTTTTTGATAAGTTTAAACAAATCATGAGTTCGTGTCCAGTATTGGCACTTCCGGATTTCTCAAAACCTTTTGAATTACAATGTGATGCTTCAGGAGAAGGAGTTGGAGCTGTCCTAATGCAAGACAAACATCCTATTGTCTTCGAGAGTAGAAAGTTGAGAGGGGCAGAAAAAACTTACTCTATTTATGACAAAGAGATGCTTGCTATCATGCATGCTTTGTCTAAATTCCGTCAATACTTGGTGGGAAGTAAATTTGTTGTTAAGACTGATCACAACAGTCTTAAACATTTCATGCGCCAAAAGGAATTGAATGAAAGGCAGCAAAAATGGGTAAGTAAACTCCAAGCATATGACTTTGACATTGAATATGTCAAAGGAAAAAATAATATAGTTGCTGATGCACTTTCTAGAAGGCCTCATTTGCAGTCAATTTGTGAGTTATCAGCAGATTGGAAAGAATTAATTGCTGCTGATTATGTTAAAAATCAGTTTGCAACCAGCTTGTTAGAAGGTCAATTGGTTGATGGAAGGTATAAGTTGGTTGATGGATTAATTTATTATAAAGATAGAATCTTTTTAGTACAAGAATCTAAGCTTAAGAAAAAGATTCTACAAGCTTTTCATGATGTTCCCCTTGCTGGTCATCAAGGGATTTTCAAGACTTACAAGCAGATTCGTGAACGATTCACTTGGAAAGGTTTGAAAGATGAAGTCTTGAATTACATTAGAGAGTGTCCTACTTGTCAAAGGAATAAAAATGAACACTCTTTTCCTGCTGGTTTACTTCAGCCCTTGCCTATTCCAAATCAGAAGTGGGAAAGTATTGCCATGGATTTTATCACGGGGTTGCCCAAGGTGCAAGGACGTGACTGTATATTTGTTGTGGTTGATAGACTAACAAAATTTGCTCATTTCTTTGCTGTTACCACTTCATTTACAGCAGCTCAAGTGGCTGAGTTGTTTTTTAGAGAGGTGTTCCGTTTGCATGGGTTGCCTAAAACAATTGTCAGTGATAGGGACAGCAAGTTCCTAAGTGTTTTTTGGCAGGAGATCTTCAGATTGAGTGGGACAGTGCTTACTCCAAGCACAAGTTATCACCCACAAACAGATGGGCAATCAGAAATTGTTAACAAGTGGTTAGAGGGCTACCTAAGGAACTATGTTTCAGGACAGCAGCGAGCTTGGATTAAATGGCTTCATTTAGGAGAGTATTGTTACAACTCTTCTTATCACATGTCAATTAAGATGTCTCCTTTTAAGGCTCTTTATGGTTATGAGGCTACTAACTTTGTTGATCTAGTGTTTGGTGATAGTAGAGCCCCACAGGCTTTGGATATGTTGCAACAAAGCCAGGACATCTTGAAGACTCTTAAGGAAAATCTGCAACAAGCTCAGAATCAGCAGAAGTTATACGCTGATCAGCAGCGTGTGGAAAGGTCTTTTGAAGTTGGGGACATGGTCTATTTGAGGCTTCAGCCATATAGACAATCTTCTCTCAAGAAGAGTGGTGCAGAAAAGTTGAAGCCACGCTTTTATGGTCCTTTCAAAATCACCAAAAGGATTGGTGAAGTTGCTTATGAGTTGGAACTTCCAGCTGAAAGCAAAATACATAATGTTTTTCATGTGTCTCGCCTCAAGAAGGCAATTGGACACAATGTGGTGGCTACATCAGAATTACCTCCATTGGATGAGGAAGGTCATTTAGTGTTGATTCCAGAAGAGATCCTTGACACTAGAGAACGTTCTTTGAGAAGAAGGACAATCAAAGAATATTTGGTGAGATGGAGGAATTTGCCTATTGAAGATGCTACGTGGGAAGGTGAACAGATTTTGTTGCATCCATCTTTGCAGTTGCTTGGGGACAAGCAATTTCGAGGAGGGCGGACTGTAATGTCCCCTTCTCATCAGTGATCAGCATTGGCATTCTTCAGTCTATTCCGGAACCCGTAGACTGGAATGAGGTGGAAATTAGGGTTTCATGGGCTTGGCTTTTGTAGCATTTCATTTTATTTACTATTTTTAGTAAATGATGGTTGTGGCAGTATGCAGTTGGTTGTCTTCAGTCTTCTCTTCAGTGAGCATATTATTGGTTGTTTCAATATCTTCCTCTCAAGCTTAATTTGTTGAAATCTACTAAGTATTGGCATAAGTGTTATAATTTTCAATTGACCCCTTGGCCTAAGGATACAACTTGCAAGTTGTTTTAAAAAGGGGACTTGAAGGGTACGCCTTGTCATAAGGTGATAATAATATTTTATATTTTTGAATTTATGCTTGGAGGAAAGTGGACGCCACTTTATGAGGAATATATTTTATGAAATTTGAAAATAAGGAGAATTCAAATGGTTGTCTTTTGGCGTGCCAATTGAGGAAGTTGAAGAGTTTCTCATTTCTTATAAAATGAAGACATGACTCCAGCATTTGATATCTATCAACTACCTTATTGTTATGCTGTCAAAATGACTATGGACATTTTGTTATTGCTTCGAGGATGCTACCTCCTAGCCCCTTCCCAATTTCGTGTTTGAAATATAACACCTAATTGGAATATTGCTGCTTCTCACATCAGACTAGCAGATTGAGCAATAAAGATTGAGAAATTTGGTGAATTCTACAGTTTTGAAGTTCCTGGTTTTGCTACAGCTGAAGCTGTTTTCTGTTCGTATCTTGCTGAGTGATTTTTATTTGGTTCTGGGTGTTTGAGCAATCTACTTGTTGACTGGAGGCGCCAACTTCCACCAAAAATCAGATTTTATTTTGAAGTATTCAATTTTATATTGCAAAGTCGATTTTCCTCAAGGGCCGTACCATTTAATGCTGTCTTGGGATTCGTGCCAAAAAAAAGTAGAGACTTTGTTTGCTGTTTCTGGATTCTATCTTGGGCGCCAGACTTGTAAGGTGCTTTTGCAATTCGTTTCACGCCATTCGGAGAAGAAATAAGTGAGTTATGAATGTTTTTCTGTTTTCCAGTTTGCTGTTGTAAATTTCCAGAACTCAGGAATTTGCATCAGATTTATCAGTTTCCAGTTTAATCTCCATTTCAGTCATTGGAAAGCAAAGAACACTGTTATAAATTCATTCTTATATCTACATTTCACTTCTCTATCATTGTAACTCATTTAATTGCAGTCTTGTTGAAATTGTAAGGTTCTGATTAGTAGTACTAATCTAACCATTTGTATTGCTGCAACTATTTGATTGTATCTCATTAAAGTCCCCTGGATGGTTTACCGCCAGTGTGGTTAAATTGTTTGTAAATCTTGTACCCACTTAAGTGGTGAATCCCCACAGTTCTGTGGATGCCCGCCGCAGCGGATGAATTGCTTTAATTTGTAATCTTTTCCCCCCACTGTTTGGTGGTAGCGTGGAATTGTTTTCTCATGGCTGGTTATCCGCCTAATAGTTCTTAATTTCAATTTCTAGACTCCGTCATATGTTAGCACCTCGCCCTCAGTGGGATCTTGAGTGCACATTCTTGACGTTGAGTAGTTCTTCTATTCCAATTCAGTTTCTTCAGTTCAAGCTTCAGCATCTTCCATTCAAGTTCAGATTTTAATTTGAGGCTAACGCTAATCATATCATCTACTGCTGGTTATTTTGTGTTTTCCTTCGAAAAAATTGGTTAGCATATTTCAATTTGAAACCCTTTACAAGATATACTCCATCATATTCAGCTTATACCAGCAATGTTTGGTGCCCTAGAATCAGCTTGGGCATTCCCAAACCAGAAAATTGGCTCCTATGACCAATCATCCAAAAAGAACAGCCCCAACAAATATATAATGACTTAGAAAATCAATGCCCATAAACTACTATAGGAATTGAATGCGATCCACTGTTTTAAATCAGATCTAGGGCCCAGGATGAATCCTGCCCAAAAAATAAATGGTTCAGATTTAAGCAAGTATGTTTGGTAGCTGAGAAGCTACCCATTGCATTCATGGCACCTAGGGCAGCATAGAGGAGTGAACTAGTTGTGTTTAAACATTTGGCACTGTTCTTTCACATTTAAAATTATTAAAATTTTCATAGTCGCTAGCCTATACTTTGTTTGTTGGCGCTTTTAACCAAAGTTGAACCATTTAGCGAGTTCAAGAATCTTTGATCTCACTGACGTTGCTTATCATTTTCCTTCACTTTGTCGTCAACTTCATCTCTGCCTTTATTTTGAGCTCTGTCTGAGTTTTCATTCAATATTAAACCATATTGGCGAGCTCAAAAATATTTGAACTCATCAACATCACTTATGTATGTCTTTCCTTGACTTCTTTTTTCCATGTCAGAGCTTTTGCCTTATTTTGAACCATGTTGGGGAGTTAGAATTCTTGAACTCTTCTACATGCTTATAAAGAACCATGTCGGGGAATTCAAGAATTCGTGAACACATGCTTATCTTCCTTAGGAAATTTGGAAGAAAAACACATGTAGACTTAGGATATTTTTGAGTTTTAGCAATTTAAGCACATGAGATGGACATGTGAATGGCAAGAGAGCACATGTTGGAAATTGTTGTCATTGATGTCAAAGAAGGGAAGAGGAAAACCATTGAGTTCATGGCCAACTTCATTCAAGTTATTGCAGAACTTAAATTACACCTAAAGTATTGCTTTTATAAGGGTGAAAATGAATAACATTATTGGTTCTTGTTGGGGCCGACCCCTTTAAGGAATTGTCATCTTCCTTAGGCCGACCTTCCTCATGTGTGATTGCCACTTTGAAGAGTTTAAAGTTAAATAAATTAATCTGTTCTAACTGCTAGCCGACATGTATCCCTCCAAATGGTCGCCTATCTTGGTGAAGATATAAAGAGGAGTTTGTGGAATGTGGAGAAGTGAGTGTGGAAGATAAAGAGATATATCATATATACACCAGCAGATTTGTGAGAAGAGAAAATAATAGAAGATTATTCAAAAGGCAGATTTTTGAAAGAGATTTGTCAAGAAGAAAAATACTTTGTTGAGTTAGAGGTTGGTGCCTCATATTGGAGAGGTTGGTGCCTCATATTAAAAGAGATTGGTGTCTCTTACTGAGGTGGTGCTTAGTGGTGGGGATTGGTGTCTCTAGTGGGTTGTTGCCTACAAAGTTTGTAAAAGAATTTTATACAAGCAATATTTTGCCGTGGTTCTCTCCCGAAAGGGTTTCCATGTAAATCTTGTGTTCTTGTGTTCTTAATTGTTGAAGTTGTGCATTTGAAGTTATTGTGATTATTAATTTGAAAAAGTAAAAGATAGTCTTATAGTGATTCACCCCCCCTCTTAGTATAAGAGTGTGCTCATCAATTGGTATCAGAGTTGGTTCCTTCAAAGTATAGCTTAATTGCTAGAAGGAAGATCTTAAGAGCACACATGACTTGCCAAGAAGGATTCTCCTCCAACAGGGCTCCATTGTTTGATGGAACAAACTATGCTTTCTAGAGCATAAGGATGCACACCTACTTAATGGCTCTTGGATTCGATATTTGGCAATTAGTAGCGGATGGCTATATTGCTCCATTATCTCCACCAACGGATCAAGCTGGAAAGAAGGCAAGTCAAAACAATGCAAAAGCTATGAATGCAATCTTGTGTGGTCAATTGGAATCAAAATTTGTCGAAGTGATGCATTGTGCATCGGGGAAAGAAATGTGGGACAAACTTCAAAAGACCTATGAAGGAGACAACAAGGTAAAGAAAGCCAAGCTCCAAACTCATAGAAGACAATTCGAGAGCTTGAAGATGAAAGATGAGAACATAGTAACCTATCTACTTCGTGTTGATGAAATTGTTAACACTATCAGAGGCCTTGGAGATAAGGTTGAGGATGCCATAATTGTGCAAAAAGTATTAAGGTCTCTTCCTTTGAGATTTGATGCCAAAGTCTCCGCTATTAAAAAAATGAAAGATTTAGATACCCTAACAATGGATGAGTTGCATGGGATCCTCACTACATATGAGATGAGGAATAAAAATGAGAAGACATCTAAACGAGAGGCAACTTTCAATGCCTCAAAGAAAATGAAGAGCAAAGAGTCCAAGCCTAGCGATAGTTCCGATGATGGATCAAACAAAGAGGAAAATCATTTCATGAGGAAGTTAAAGAAAGGATTTGGCAAGTATAAAGGTAAGTTGCCATTTAAATGCTTTAATTGTGGAAAAGTAGGACACTTTGTTGCTAAATGTCCATATGAAAGTAAAAGTAGTGATGATGAGGAAGAGCATAACATGAAGAAAGACAACAAACATTATCAACATAAAAAGGGACACAAACATGGCAAATCTGAGAAAAAGAAGAGTTTTTACATAAACAAGAAAAGCTTCTACTCTAAGGAGGGAATGTAGCTCATCCGAAGAGAGTTTATCTGCCAGCGATAGAGAAGAGATTCTGTTCATGGCTATAGAAACAAAAGATGATATCTTGGAAAATGATGAAAAGGTAGAGAAGGAGACAAAAGGGGAAGAGAATGATGAAATGAATGGGGAAGTAGATTTGGAAGAGGAACTTATTTGTGCCCTAGATGAAATCAAGAAACTTAAAAAGAAGAACTTGAAGCAAAAATTACAACTTCAAGAGGTCAGTGAATCTAAGGAAAAGTTATCACAAAGTCTTGAAGAGTCTGAAAGGATGATCATCAATCTAAAAATTCAAATTGAAGAAGCAAAAAGGATTGAAGAGGAGGTAAGAATCCAATTTAAGAAGAATGAAGAAAATTGTGAAAGGTTAGAATTTGAAATTGTTTCTTTGAGAAAGGAACTAGAAAAGACAACAACTAAGTTGAACAAAAGCCTCAAGTTTGAAAAGAGTATCGAGATCTCTATAAATGAGCTAAGGTCACCATTCATAAAGACAGGTCTTGGTTATAAAGCAAAGGAAGATCAAGTTTCCAAAGAGCCATCAAAGAAGACAAATGAGGAAAAGCGAAAGAGTTATGTTGATGCCTTCAAAAGTCCCATCAAAAGTGGAAGCAACAAGAAGAAAGAGAGTCAATCTCCACAAAAATCAGACACTCCAAAAATTAACAAGGGCAAATTTAGAAAGTCCTTTCCTTTGAGGCAAGTGCACATGACTAGGTTCCAACACTCTTTCTTTGGTTATTGTTTCTTGTGTAATCGATTTGGTCATAAAGTAATTGATTGTAGGACTCATGCAAGAAATATTGGTTGGAATAAGAATAGAAGCCCCTTATGTATTCACAAACAGGAACTATAACCATTTTGCCCCTCTAGTAGACTACAATGTTATATGCTATAAGTGCAACAATTTTCGACATACAACACGTTTTTGTAGAAGTGGTTTTGTGGAACCATCTAGATAGAACAAGGAGGAGGATACCATGGCCAAACAAAAGGAGGAAAATACAAAAGTATGGAAGAAGAAGCAAGAGCAAGAAAAGAAAAAGGAGAAATCCAAGCTTGTGCAAATTGCCCTACATGCTCAAAATGAGAGAGACCAATGGTATATTGACAATGGTTGCTCAAGCTACATTCTTGGAGACGAGCAAATTCCTCACCTTGAAGGAAGTGAATGGAGGAACAGTGAAATTTGGGGACAATGCTATGGCGAAAATAATAGGAAAAGGTACTCTTAGCCTGGATAATGGAAAATGGAAAATTGAGAATGTTCTATATGTTGAAGGGTTGAAGCATAATCTCCTAAGTGTGAGTCAAATGTGTGACCAAGGACACACTCTCACATTTCATGCTGAAGGATGTTAAATCAAGAAGGAAGGGAAATTGATTGTAGATGCGAGTAGACCAACCAATAACCTTTACATTCTTAGTGAAATCAAAGGGGAAAAGTGTTATATGGGGCAAGAAGAAGAGAGTTGGTTATGGCACAAAAGGATGGGGCACATAAACTTTGACAATTTTGTAAAAATCAGCAATAAGCAGGCGGTGAGAGACATGCCAAATATTTCAAAGCCTTCAAATACCGTTTGTAAGCAATGCCAATTTGGGAAGCAAACAAGGGTGAGTTTCAAGACAAAGGAATATTCAATGTCTAAACCTTTAGAACTTATCCATACTACCTATCTGGGCCAACCAAAACAAAAAGTATGCAGTGAGAGTTACTTTATGTTGTTAATTGATGATTATTCTAGAATGACTTGGGTTACGTTTTTGAAAGAAAATATGAAGCTTTTGAGAAGTTTAAGGCTTTCAAGCCTTAGTTGAGAATGAAACTAGTCTAAAAATCAAATGCCTAAGATCGGATAGAGGAGGAGGAGTTCACTTCAAATGAATTTGAAGGGTTGAAGCATAATCTCCTAAGTGTGAGTCAAATGTGTGACCAAGGACACACTCTCACATTTCATGCTGAAGGATGTTAAATCAAGAAGGAAGGGAAATTGATTGTAGATGCGAGTAGACCAACCAATAACCTTTACATTCTTAGTGAAATCAAAGGGGAAAAGTGTTATATGGGGCAAGAAGAAGAGAGTTGGTTATGGCACAAAAGGATGGGGCACATAAACTTTGACAATTTTGTAAAAATCAGCAATAAGCAGGCGGTGAGAGACATGCCAAATATTTCAAAGCCTTCAAATACCGTTTGTAAGCAATGCCAATTTGGGAAGCAAACAAGGGTGAGTTTCAAGACAAAGGAATATTCAATGTCTAAACCTTTAGAACTTATCCATACTACCTATCTGGGCCAACCAAAACAAAAAGTATGCAGTGAGAGTTACTTTATGTTGTTAATTGATGATTATTCTAGAATGACTTGGGTTACGTTTTTGAAAGAAAATATGAAGCTTTTGAGAAGTTTAAGGCTTTCAAGCCTTAGTTGAGAATGAAACTAGTCTAAAAATCAAATGCCTAAGATCGGATAGAGGAGGAGGAGTTCACTTCAAATGAATTTGAAGAATTTTGTGAACAACCTGGTATAAGACGACATCTTTCTGCTGCAAGGACTCCACATCAAAATGGAGTTGTGGAAAGAAAAAATAGAACTGTCCAAAAAATGGCAAGGACCATGTTAAATGACTCCAAGCTATCAAACACTTTTTGGAGAGAAGCGGTTCATACGACAGTCTACATTTTGAATCGAGGACACATCAGAGTTAACAATAGCAAAACACCATATGAACTATGGAAGGGTAGGCCTACAACAATGAAGTATTTCAAAGTATTATGGAGCAAATGTTATATAAGAAGAGATGAGGAAGATTTGAGAAAATTGACCCTAGGTGTTATGAAGGTATTTTCCTTGGTTACTCTTCAAGGAGCAAAGCCTATAGGTGTTACGATAAGAGATTGCACAAAATTATTGAAGGTGCAAATGTCCGAGTGGATGAGGAAAGGCATCAAAGAGAAAAGGCACAAGAAGTTGATTGTCAAAAGGAAGAAAGTTGCAAAGAAGTGGAGGAAGAAATTGAAAATGAGGTAGTTGAGTGAAGAGACACAGACACCATCAAAGACACCATCTAAGACATCGTCTAGATTTGTTCAAAGGAATCATCTAGAAGATCTAATTCTCGGTGACATAGATACATAAATTCAAACAAGAAGGAGATTAGCTAGTATATTAGAACATGCAAATCTGTCCTTGCTCTCTAAAGTAAAATCCAAGAATTTTACAGAAGCTCCTAGAAGACAAGTATTGGGTAAATGCTATGGAAAAGGAGTTGAATCAAATCGAAAAGAATGAAACTTGGGAACTTGTCCCAAGACCTAAGAATAAGAATGTAATTGGTATTAAGTGGGTGTTCAGAAACAAACTGAATGAGGATGGCCAAGTTGTGAGAATAAAGCAAGGTTAGTATGCAAGGGATATGCTCAAGTCGAAGGAATTGATTTCGAAGGAACATTTGCCCCTATTGCTTGTCTAGAGGCCATAAGGATGTTTTTAGCATTTGCTTGTTTTAAGAATTTCAAAGTCTACCAGATGGATGTCAAATCAGCCTTTCTGAATGGAAACTTAGAAGAAGACGTGTATATTGAACAGCCCGAAGGGTTCATCCTACCAAAAAATGAGGACTATGTATGTAGGTTAAGAAAAACCCTTTATATATTGAAACAAGCTCCTAGAGCTTGGTACTCAAGATTGGATAAGTATCTATAACAATAAAGCTTCAAAAGAGGTATTGCTAACAATGATCTATACATTCACCTTTAGTTGATTGTTGTAGTTTATGTGGATGGCATTATTTTTGGAGGTAGCAGTGATAAAATGTGCCAAGAGTTTGCCATGAACATGCAGGAGTTTGAAATGTCTATGCTTGGTGAGTTGTCTTTCTTCGTTGGGTTGCAAATCTCTCAATCAAATAAAGGAATATTTATTTCACAAACCAAGTATATTAAGGAGATGTTGAAGAAATTCAAGATGGAGGATTGCAAACCTATGAGTACACCCATGGTGATAGGGTGCAAATTGAGTAATAATGACGAATCCCTTGAGGCTAATCAAACTCTCTATAAATCAATGATTGGGAGTTTGTTATATGTGACAACTTCAAGACTTGACATTATACGGCAGTTGGTATGGTGGCAAGGTTTTAGGCTGCACCAAAAGAAAGCCATGTGCAAGTGGTTAAAAAGATTTTTAAATATCTAAAAGGCAGATTGGATTTTGGTTTGTGGTATCAAAGAGGTGAAGATTTCACCTTAACAACATACATTGATGCAGATTGGGCTGGTAGCATTGATGACAAAAAAAGCACAAGTGGATGTGCATTCTTTGTAGGCAATAGTCTTGTATCATGGTTGAGTAAGAAACATGCTTCAATTTCCTTATCCACAGCAAAGGCAGAGTATATAGCAGCAGCCTCTTGTTGCACTCAAGTTCTTTGGATGAAGCAAACATTGAGGGACATCAAGGTAGAATATGATCATCCCATATCCATATTTTGTGACAACACAAGTGCAATCAATATATTGAAGAATCTTGTGATGCATTCCCGAACCAAACACATTCCAATCAAATATTATGTCTTAAGGGAGCAGGTGGCAGATCAGCAAGTGAAGTTAAGAGTATATTGCTACACAGAAACAAATTGCAGACATCTTTACAAAGCCTCTTCCAAAAGAGACTTTTGAGTGTCTTTGATAGAAGTCAGGGGTGATATCCTCTTCATCTAGTCATTAATGAGATGCATTATTTAGGGGGAGCTTATCACAACATTATCTTATAGCTCTAAGGATTCCTTTTCCATTGATGTCAAAGGGGGAGAAATAGAGAAAGGGGGAGCAATAGAGAGAAGGGGGAGTATTATGTTCTTACTACATTCACAGATTAGTATATGCAGAGTTGTCATCAATGACAAAGGGGGAGATTGTTAGAATTATTGTCATTGATGTTAAAGGCGTATGGGAGGAGATTGATGGCAAGTTTATTATCATTGATGCCAAGAAATATCACGATGAAACTTGCTGATCCAAGAAGAAGAAGTTGCATTGGCCAAAGGCCACTAAATCGCATCATTCCAAGGGCAGTTTTTGTCTTCACAAGACAACAATAAATAAAAATTAAATACATCCTTATGTAGGCCAACCTCCTCAATTTTAGCACCCTCCTCATAAGTCAAAAATTAAATTAAATTATTTTTTATTCATGGAGCCGACCCCTCCTTAGAGTGGCACCCACTTTGGTGAATTTAAAATTAAATAAATTCATTTTTTTCTGAAGGGGCTGACCCCTTATGGAGCACCCAAGTTTGGTATTAAAAGATGTTTTGAAAAGGTGTAAAATGATGAAGTGTTGCTTCCTTTATCAATTATCCCTCCAAAAGGTCACCTATCTTGGTGAAGATATAAGAGAAGTTTGTGGAATGTGGAGAAGTGTGTGTGTGTGGAAGATAAATTGATAAATCATATATACACCAGCAGATTTGTGTAAAGAGAAATAACTAAAGACTATTCAAAGGCAGATTTTTGAAGGAAGATTGTCAAGAAGAAAAATACTTTGTCCATCAAGAGGTTGGTGCCTCATATTGGAGAGGTCGGTGCGTCATATTACAAGAGATTGGTGTCTCTTATTGAGTTGGTGCTCAAGTGTTGGAGATTGGTATCTCCAGTAGGTTGGTGCCTACAAAGTTTGTAAGAGAATTTTATATAAGCAATATTTTGCTGTGGTTTTCTTCCGAAAGGGTTTCCACTAAGTCTTGGGTTCTTCTTGTGTTCATATTTGTTGATGTTGTGTATTTGAAGTTATTTTGGTTGTTAATTTGAAAAAGTAAAGATATTCTTATACTAATTCACCCCCCCTCTCAATATAAGCGTGTGCTCATCACTTCTTGCTGTGCCATGTCTTCTTCTTGAGCCCTTTGCAATTAAAAGTCATCTCTCTCACTTACCTGCAACAAATTCTCGTAGAACCTCTCTTGACACAGCCCAATAAGTAAACCTAGACTGGGGGATTTTATTACAAATTGCCCAATCTAGCAGCCTTAAATTCAAATCAACATATTCAATACAATTTGGAATCAAAATAGAATGACAATATTTTATTAAACTTTTTATAACTTATTACATTCAACAAAATGCTTTAGGAAATTGAAATCCTTTCTTTAACAATTTAATCACTTTCAAAATACCTCAACAACAACTACCATTCTTCACACATAGATATTTGCCCTATAATCCTATTCATTGGTTTTCTCCCCTGTCCTATAACTTCATAATGCAACTCTTATTTTGTCTATGTAATGTTGATGGTCGCTTCTACAATATGTTATTCTTACTGACATTCTCTTCATGCCAAGTTCTTTCAGCAATCAGTCTCAAATTTTGACCTTCATTTGCCTTTTAGTCTTCTTCAAATTCCTTTGTTTCTCTTCAAACCCTGCTTTTTATTATTTTTCTTAATCACCCTTTTGTTTTTTTAAAATTGTTTTCTTCCTTTCTTTCTTTTCTTTCACACCCATGGCCTTAACGTCCTAGAACAATTATCAATCTTTTGTAATAACTAATTGTTGCCCACCCAGCAAACCCTTCACCTTTTCTTGCATCATTGTTGTCGCTAATCCCTTGGAATGTCTCCATGTGGCCAAGAATAGAAAACTTAATTCCATTGAAATGGAACAACCAAGAAGACTGCCAAAAACTCCACATGGCCTACAAAAAAGGACAACATTTTCCCATACTTTTTGATCGAGCAAATTGAGATCAAATGCCATGAAATTTGTGAGATTTGCAAGAGTTGTGATTAGAATGTTGACAAATCACGCATGCAGAAAACCAATAGAAGGTTTTGTCAAATGTTTGGTACAAATGCCACAAAATCTGGGCAAAATCTTCAAGGTATCGATGTAATTGCTTTGGTAGCAATGATTGCATAACTAGCACAATCTAGTTGAGAAATTAAATAGAAATTCCTTCTAACAATATGGTATACAATTGGTAGATTTACATTTTTGAAGATATGAGTCTTTAGTTCAATAGATAACACTCACGTTATCTATTAGAACAAGGTCCAACTTAACATTTGAAGTATACCTTTCTCTTTCTGTCACTGTTTTGTAGTAGCCATTATGAAGGATAGACTGGTAACTGCTTAGATTAAGTTTGAAACAATACCTTATGAATTTTGGACATCATTACATATGTTTTGCTGCACATAACAAACTACAACCTTCTGGAAGCACCACTTCAAACAAGCAAAAATCCATAGGAAACCTTTATCAAACATACACAAATTGAACACAAACATAAAAAACAAGCTTCATAAATGTTTTTGGTTGTGTAGGATTTCACATTAGCTCAAATGCTTTTGTGTCACTTTGTCGTGTGCACCTTGGTGATGTGCATGAAGGCGGTGCACCCAAACACTCACAGATGTGAAATTGAGGGCTTTTTCTTGATCCATGCTTCTTTAGGAGTGATGTTTTTAAGTACTTTGGTGGGTGCTCAATTCAACAAGTACATAGTTGTGTAAACCACTTCAGTCTAGAATGTAGGAGCCAAATCTACATCTTTTAACATACATTGGATCATTTCTACAATGTATGATTACACCTCTTGGCAACACCATTATGTTGAGGTGTGTAAATAGTGGTCAATTGTTTTTTGATATTATGTTGTTGTAGGTAGTTCAAAAACTCCTTATTGGTGAATTCTCCCCCTCAATTTGAGTAGATGGCCTTGAGGGAGCAACTAGATGACCATTTTGCAAGGACTCGAAATGTTTTCAATTTTTCAAAGGCTTGATCTTTGTGAGTCAAGCAATAGAACCAAAACTTTTTGGAATAGCCATCCACAAAAAATAGAAAATACCAGGCATGATTATGATTGGGATGTCATGGGTACAAAGTGGTGTGCATCAAATCTGAAGGACCAAAGGGTCGTGTTTTTGTAGTAGGAAAAGGAGCCTGATGTTGCTTTTGGGCAAGATAGTTGGAGCAAAGAACTTTTGATTTCTTCATGATGGGGAGTCTTTGCACCATGTCTCTTTTACTCAATGCAAGAAGGTAGCCCAAATTGAGATGACCAAATCGTTTATGCCAAATAGTAGTGGATGAATTGATTTTTACTGCAAGATTCTTATTTCATGACTAATATCAACCAAATGATACATTTTGTCGATCCTTGAGGCACAAGCAACAACTTCACCATTGTGAGTCTTGTCACAATTAAGAGAAAGTTTCTCACCATTATGTCTATCATACTCAACCTTTGAGTTGTTCTTTAGTAATTGACTTACAAATAAAGGTTATTCATGAGCCCTAGAACAAATAGAACCTTTGTAGGCTGACTCTTGTGAATCTTGAGTGATAAAGAAATATCTCCAATACCTTGAACTCCATATGATGTATCATCACCAAGTGAAACTTGCCCATATGAAGCCGATGTGGCAAGGTTGTAGAACCACTCTTGTTCTCTTGTCATGTGTTTGGATGCATAGAATCAACATACTAGACATGATTGTTAGAACTGAAACCCTAAGTCTTTGTAACATACAAAAAATCTTCTTCATCAAAATCACTTGTGGAAGCAATATTCCCATGTTGCTTATTGTGCTTTTTTGCCAATGAGGATGTTTCTTCTTGTCCCCTTGAGAATTCTTTTGTGGCTTTCGTTGGCTAGATTCACTATTGGGAAATGAATTATATCAACATTCCTTGAGATTATGTCCCTTCTTCCCACAAATGAGACACTTTTGTTTATGTGTAGAGGAATTCTCTTGTTTGGATTTGGATGAATGTAAGGGACCACTTCGACGTTCAGGTTACTTTCCCTTCTAAAATGTGGGCTTGATTGTCTAGGGTCTTAGAGGGCTCATTGTGAATTGCCTCTGCTTGTTGAAGCAAATTCTTCAACTCCTCAAAAGATGCCTTTCTTCTAGCCACATTGAGACATGTGACAAACATGCAAAAGGTAGTGGCAATGCTCTCAAGACAATGGGTACAAGAGAATCATTTGACATAGCTTCCCTTAATGCTTGTAGTGATCTTTGCAACTCTTTTGAAAATAATTTTTCACCATTTTGCATTTGAAAACAATATAGTTGAGTGGCAAATGAAGAATTTGATTTTGATTTTGATTTTGATATACTATCTTGAGGTGATCCCAAGGCTCTTTTGTAGTTGTGGTTGTTCGGATGTGAGGTTGAACCTCATTGGAGACATTGAACAAGATTATTAGTTTGGCCTTCTAATTGGCTTTTTCATAGTGGGTTTGCTCAACTGCAATTTGTGTGGGACTAGTGACTCTTCTAGAAAATATATCCCACAAATCTTTAAACTTAAGTTGAATTTGGACCTTTGTTTTCCAAGTAGAATAATTATTATCTGTCAATAGTTGAGAGTTAGGAAGCATTATTTTTAGAGCATTGGAAGCCATTTTATAGGGTCCTTATCTCTCCAAAAAGAAATGTTCACCCTTATTTCTCCTCAATGGTTTATTGGGTTGATGCCATAGATGCTGTTGTCGTAGCTTTGTTAGCGGTTAGATGCACTAATAGAATTGATGACATTACCTGTATATGCGAATTAGAGGCAACATTTATATCAAACGTTGTGATTGTTATGAAATATAACAAAACAATGGCTTGTGATTTTAAATTTGTTTTAAAATACAAAATTTGCTTTTGTTGTACTTTTTTTGCTTCAAAAAAACAAAAAAATCTGTGCAATAAAAGATATATTTATAGTTTTGTTATTAACTATGTTGTACCCAAAATAATTTTTTTGCTTCATTAAGGCATTTTGATAAAAATGGATAAAATCTTGTAAATTTGTCGTCAAAAGTCAACAAAAGTCAGTCTCTGAAAATAGCAATTGTCTGTTCTTAGAAATTTCTGAATGACAAACGAAGCAATAGGGTTTTTGTGGGTTTATTGTTGTGATGAGCCCAACTGGCTCCTCTTCAAACCCCTGTATTTTTGCTTATCTTTTTATGTTTTTTAGTTTTTTAGAGAAATTTCTAGAGAGAAGTAGAAGGGGCGATTTCACATAAATGCTCATAAAACTCAAATTTGAGCTAAAATTTATAGAATGGAAGTGCAAAAGGTATTAAATAATTGAACCAAAGAGATTACAAGTTACAAACATACCCGAAATGCTCCAGATTATTTAAATAAGAAATTATTCCAGTTTGCCAGCCAAGAAAGGTGAAAACTGACAAATCCAAGCGTAGAAGACTAAAATGATTTCTCCACCTTGGAAACTGAGGCAAATGAAATGTAGAAGCTAGGTGCCAAGGATGCAAGAAAGAAACAGCCAAAAATGAAGGCGTTTTAGCCTGCAGGAGAATCACGCCTTCCCAAAGGAGTACGCCAAGCAAGAACAAAGTATGACTTTTTGAAGATCCTGAGAGTCCTTTCTGAATCAAACCCTCTGCAGAAGAATGGCGTCCAAAAGTGAAGCCTACTGCCTTATTTCAAATTGGAAATTGCTGAAAAGAAATTTGATGAAGCACAGATGAACTCCTGGATGAAGCTCTCATAGGTAATCATTTAGTTGGTATCTCACAGCCTCACAATTACAGATTCAATGAAGAATTGACTTTCTCCAATGAAGGTTTTCTTGAAACCCTTGTCCTCATACAAAAATCCATAGAGAAGAATAAATTATGCAAAGTCAAATGATCAAAGATGAGTTTGATTTGCAATTTCTCCCTTTTATGCAAAAAGGCACGCACTTCTTGAAGAGCAACGCATTTTTGGTCATTTAAATACATTAAAATGTATTTAATTACTTTTTCAATAGTTATAAATTAAATCTTGAAGTGGGCGCACCTTTTGAGTCACTTAAGTGATTTAATTTATCACTTTATAAACCTTAAGTCACTTTTAGATTTATTTAAGTGATTTTTTAAAAATCTTTTTATAAAGTCAATTTAACTTTATAATATTCCATTTAAGTTAAATAATTAACTTAACCACTTAAATAATCATAACTCTCTCCAAACTCAGTATTTTTCTATGCCGTCAGAAGCTGGCGAACACTGTGCTACAGATGCCTGCACTGAATCCTATACTGGAATGAAGGAGTGGGAACGTCAATTAGCCACCAAACGGCCACTGACTCCCTAACCAAGAACTGTCAGCCTACGAGAGTCTGAGTAATAGGCTAACCATCATCAACCAAGATCATGCTGAAAAAGGGGACATTACAATTGTTAAGAGGATACTTGCAAATTTTTGAAATTTTTGAAATTAGGGTTTCAGGTCCCTATTTTTAGAAAAACCCTAAAAATAGGATCTTTCCAAAAATGGCTCAAAATGATTTTGATTGGTTAATTCTATGTCACGATCACGTTGGTCAAGTTAGAATCATCAAAAAGTTAATTTTGCTCTGGTGGGTCTATTTCACCTTTTTAGGAGAAAAGTTAGGACCTCTGAGGTCAACAATGGCAGATGGCCAGTACCACGTATCAAAATCTAAGCTTCAGACGCTGCACAAAAGAGTCTATGGCAAAAGATGCTCAAAGGATGCTCAACAACGGAGGGGAATTTCAAAAGTTGAAAAATGCAAAAAAATAAACTAACTCTGGAAAGAGGACACCTTGTCACAAGGGAGATGCCTTTGCAGTCAATGTCTTTGTCAACTTTTCAATGCTCGTGCATGTGAAGTGATGAAAGCAATCACAACGGTGAACATGTTTGCATTAGCGCCAATGGTGATCATCTCAGGCAACGACATGGTGAACGCGAAGCGCGAAGAGGTTGAAAATCACCGAAAATGACTATCTTTGGAGCCAAAAGCGCCCCTGTTGGCTAGGGGCGCCAATGAGTTCAAGAGGCCAAATGCAATTGTTAAGATTTGCAAAACTAGTCATCCTCTTCAGAATTCTGCAAGCTTTCGGACGGATCGCCAAGCTAGTTCAACGGGTTCATCAAACACCGACAAACGAGGATCAAGCGGAATATGCTGAAAACGAGAAACATCAGAAAATGGCAGTTTATCAAGAAAAAGCACCCTTGTAGCCCAGAGGCACCTAGAAATTAAAGCATTCAAATGTCAGTTTTTGGGTTAGCTATCTCCAGATGATCTTCTCGGATTCAACCCAGCTTTGCAGCGAATCTTTTTGCTAGCTTAGAGGACCTATCAAACTTCAGTAGCTGTTGATCAAACGAGCACGTGAAACAAAGGATAAATAGAACATCAAAAGATCAAAAGTGCCCCTGTAGCTCAGGGGCGCCCAACATTTTGGGCAATCAGATAAGGTTTTTGGTAGTTGTCTTCTCCAAGACATCTTCTCAAAATCCTTCTAGCTTTGCGATGAATCCAACATCTAGATCACGGGATTGGCCAAACACTCACAAACGAAGATCAAACTGAAAGTGCTGAAAGTTAGCAAACTCAAAATTGATGAAGCTTGAAGAGCAAAAGTGCCCTTGCAGGCCAGGGGCGCTCAGGAATTAAAGCATTCAAAAGTCATTTTTAGAGTTAGCAGCCTCCAAGCAATTCACCCTAGTTTCAGTCCAGCTCTGTAGTGAATCCATCTGCGAGCTTAGAAGACCTGTTGAACGCCAACAAATGAAGATCAAACGGACACCCAAAATGAAGGAAAAGTTGAAAACCATGAAAATTGGCTAACACTAGGCAAAAATGCACCTTGCTAGCAAAAGGCGCCCAACCTTTTGGAGCACCAGATGCAACTTTCAGGTTTCACAACTCCCAAGAAGTCCTCAGTTACGATTAGGCTTTGTGATGAGTCCATCAACAAGTTCACTGGAGCAGTCAAACATCCAGCAACGAAGGTCAAATTGGAGTATTTTGTCAAGGGTTACAAAGTGAAAATTGTGTCTCAGAAACACAAAAGCGCACTTGCAGGCCAAGGGCGCCTAGGAATTTGAGCCTCCTAAAACAATTTTCAGATCTTGCGAAGCCAGTCATCCTTTCCAGAATTCTTCTAGCTTCGCGTTGGATTCAACATCTAGTCCGTGGTAGTCATCAATCACCGACAACTGTAGATCGAAGCACGGGAGGTCAAATTGAAGAAATTGAAAATCATCTGAAAATTGGTTAACACTAACGAAAGCACCTTATCTCAAGAAGGCTCCCAAGAGTTCAAGCCACCAAAATTAGTTTTCAGGGTTTGCAGCTTCTAAGAATATCTCCTAGATTTGATCATGCTTTGCAATGAATCTGTCAGCCAAACTTCAAGATCAATCAGACGTCCAAAATCAAGGGTCAAACGGAGGCAGTTTATCATAGTTGCTAGGAGACTGGTACTGGTATTGGTACGAGAGACTGTTACCGGTACCGGTACAACTTTTTCTTGAAAATAGGGGACGGGGGTACTTGGAGATGCCATTTTTTTTTAATATAAATAAAAAATAAAAAAAATAAAAAATAAATAATTTATAGAAAATTTGAAAATATGATGACATTGAACTTTCAAAACAATAGCAATAGTAAAGTTTAACAATGAACATTAACTTTTAATTGCTCTTAGACGTGTCAAATACATTATGCTTTAATTTTTAAAGTTTCAAATGTTTAAACTTTAAAGTTTTTTAGGTATTTTAGCGGGAGATGTTTTCTGCAGCGGGAGACGACAGGGTACTTGGGAAACATCGGCAGAAGTTTCGAGCCTCCTGGAGGTGTCTTCGGAGATGGTACTGGTATCGGAGACACGTCTCCGTCTCCGAGACACGTCTCAAAGGGGGGGAGACGCGTCTCCTGACAACTATGTAGTTTATCAAAGAAATTTTGAAAATCTTCAAAAAATATTCTAACACTGGCAAGGTGGCGTCCAAGTCAAATCCGGTTACAGATTTTGAAGACTTTCTCATGTCTTAGTCACCCAAATTTTGGGGGGATTCTTTTAGTTAACAACTAATCATGCCAGATGACTCCTTCAGTCAGGGTTTTTCACGAGTTGACTGATGCTTCCACCTCCAAGTCTGTTTATCAAGCATTTGGGTGTCCTTTTTTATTATTCTTGCAGGTTGACTTCAAACGCCAAATAGAGAATTTTATTCTCTACGACATTTGAAGGATCAAACAGAAGGGGTTTTCAACGTTCTTCATATATTCAAGATCAGGTTGCATAGGACGTCTTCCCAGACTTCATATTTCCAAGGTATCAATTTTTAGAGGCAGCAGTTCATAATCTTCAGCTTCTAGCATTCTAGGTTCTCTTCTTTTTCAATCTTCTCCAAGATTGGAAATTTTTCACATAAGCTTCTTCTACTTCTGTCTTAGGTTTTTGTGCATGTTCAACGAAAATCAATTTTTTCAGAAATTTGACCAACTAGGTTTGTCCAGCACAGAATTGGCCACAAAAGCCACGTCCTAGATTTTTCTGAAAAAATTGCCCCGTTGCTTCCACTTTTTAGGGTTTATGAAAAAAACATCTTTTTCAAAAATGATCGATTTGGGTTTGTTCAACATTCAGGTGCCTACAAAACCCATGTCTCAGAATTTTTCGGGGAAAAAATTACCTCGCTGCTTATACCTTTGAGGGGTTCTTGCATGTCCGTGAAAAAATCAGTTTTTCAGAAAACGAACGATCTGGGTATATTCAACACGACATTCTCTACAAAACCCATATCTCAATTTTTAATCCAAACATTTGCCTTTTCTGCCTCTCGGCGAAGATATTTTTAGCTTTTTTGCAGAACTTGTCCGAACATATCCATGTTTGCACTCAAACTTCACGGTTTCATCATGCAATACTCTTCCATTGAGAAAAATCAAGAAAAGCGTCAGAAGCATAAAGCTATAGAAGAAATAGAGGTCATCACTCCAGTTACAAAGCCGCCAAAGTTACCAATCAATGAATTGCCAGCTGAAGCGTGCAGATATTTCTAGGAATAGAACTCAAGTTGCTGATGATTAGTGAACTTCGAGTTGAGGTGTGTGACATTCTCCAAGGATAGAATTTAAAACAACAATTAACTTGATGCCTTTTCCAAGTTAATTGACTGTCCTCTTTTCATTTATGTCTATCCTTGGAGATATTTATTGTACAGTTGGAGTCTTTCTTTAGTTTTAGATCAATTAACTGATGTAGTCTTTCTAGGTAACTGTTAGTTATCTTTGTTTAGACATAGGAATAAATCTTGCAGATTGGCAAGACTGATTGCTAACACAAGGAGATTTTAGGTTTCCCTACTCCTGTGTTTGTCTATAAATAAGAGCAACCTTGCTCATTGTATTTTAACCGTTATTACTATACAAAATTGCTGAACCTTTGTGCCTTCAAGCTTTGCTAGTCTATATCTGTTTACTTTGTTCAATGTATTTTGGTTGATTGTATTTTGTATGTTTGTCTTCTTCATACAATTTGCTGTCCCAAATGTGTATTTGTTGTTGGAAAGTTTTGAGGAAATAAATCATATGCCCACTCTTGCTTTGATCCAAATTCTCAAGATCTTTTTCGTGATATTGTTGTTTTCATAATCTTTATTTCGATCTACACCTCAAAAGAGCAATGGACCTTTGAGGGAATTTTGAGATCAAGTTTATTGTTTGATGTTCTGTTCTTATAATCTTTATTTCAGCCTACACCTCGAAAGAGCAATGAGCCTTCGAGGGAATCCTGAGATCTAGTTTATCGTTTGATGTTTTACTTTCATAAACTTCATTTCAGCGTACATCTGAAAGAGCAATGAGCCTTCAGATGTGTTCTGAGAACAAGTTTGTGTAAGTTAGCCAAAATCATTCTTACTTCTAAATCCTCTTGCTCTGAATTTACTCGAGGAGATAGAAGTGTTATAAGTTTAGGCCTAGTTGTAGTTGAGGTTACGAAACCAGAGAAAACCTCAGCTGCAAGGCAAAGAGTTTTATAAACCTTGTGCTATCAGCTGAGATAAAAAGATAGGAATTTAGTTTACTTTACTTTTTATGCTTAATTAGCAAAAGAGGGAGCTTCCCCTCCTAATTTCAAGAGTAGTCTAACTGTGCATGGCTGTCCGTTTCCAATCCGCACACTAGAGGTGCGAATTGAAACTCCAACAAACTATATTGTTGCACTTTTAACATTTTGATTTTTTTTAAAGCTATATCAAAATGGCCACTTTAAAGACCTTACCTTTTGTTTATATGAGCCTTGTTTATATCCTCACAACTTTCAAATGGTGGCAGCTTCATGGCTTCCATAGAGTGATAACAAACATGATATTGTTTGCAAGCTCTCTCCCTTGTAGTATTATTACCCTCTTTTGCCAAGGCTCTCTTTGCTCACATCTTTGTAGGCATTTGTTTTTATGCTTGCAATCTGTGATTTCATGTTTGTCTTTTTTTAAGGCTACGCTTAGATTTCTTCTTTCACAATTTGCAGTAGGGTTTTGTGCGGTATATCCTTTTGTGATTTGCATTTGGGTTTCAACTTCTTTGAATCACTACTCTCATACATAGGGACAACAATTTTGGATGCTTCTTTGCATCTTTTCTTCCCTTCGGCCAAGGACCTCTTCCTTAGTGCTTCTTTCTTCTTCATAGCAACACATACACACAATTTATGTGCTCTAATACTAAAGTCAATTTCAAAGAGGCAATGAGTAATGGGAAATATTTTATCAACCATGAACACATAATATCACAAGGAAATACTTAGTTAAACAAAATACTTGACCAAACAACCACCAGCAATGAAATAACCATGTCTATGACTATTTTATTATTAACAGTAATAATAGAATATTATTATGTAATGTCCCCATTTTTGGGTTCTCTTCCATTGCAGTTGGCTCTGATTTGATGTTACTCAGATGATTTAGAGGACTCAGATGACACTTTTCAAAGTTATTTTTGGCTTCTGGTGTGTTCTCCAAGATTCTTGGAGAGAGCATCTATTTATAGTAAGTCACCCGATTGGGTCCGATTCTCATTATTCATCATCAATATCATTCCAGTGCAGTCATATTCCGATTTCGATGCTTTTCGATGGTTTCCACAACTCAGAGTATTAATGAGCTATAATTTAACTTTTTTACTAAGGTTGCTAATTTTATTAAAATAATTTAATGGCCACCTTAGTATAATAAGTCGTTGGAATGAGAATTGGAAGTTTTAAATGTTGGACACTAAAAAAGTGATTTTTGGTGCTAGAAATGTTTAAATAATAATATAAATCACTTTTTGGAGTAATAAGGTTTATTAAATTTATAAAGTGATTTTATATTATATTTTTAGAAAAGCTTTCGAGAATGATATAAAAGGAGTTTGGTGAGCTCATTTTCATGATTCAAAAGATTGTTAATTTCTCTTCAGAGATTTGTGCCTATGGCCAAATTCTTACCAGTAGGAAGAAAACCCCAATGGTTTCTTGAAGTTGAGGACGAAAACCCTCTATCTTCATCAAAGTGGTTCTATACGGGAATTGACAAAGTACTGAAGGTTTGAGCAGGGATGGAAACCCTCATTCTTTGGTGCAGATTCAAAGGCGGATTCAGGTAAGGTTTGCATTTGTGTTAAAAGAGATTTACAAGTTTGGTATTTGGATTCAATGGCTAGAGCTAAGAAATTTGAGAAGTCTTCTTCAAAGACAAATTTCAGAGTTGAATATTGTTTCAGTTGTAGAAGAAAAATAAGGTATTATTTATGTGAAATTTCCCGTAGTTATTCTCAACTAACAATTCTAACCGTACCCTTTTGGTATGAGGTCATGGTAATTCCAAGGTGCCGTATGAGGCGTATGGAGCTGTACCAGTGTTTTTAAAAGGAGTCGATAGCTGTTATTTTAAGGCTTTATTTAGCTTAATAAGCTAAGCACTACATTTTAACAAGCCATACATTTCTAAAGAGGAATTGCAGCTATAAATAAAGGCGCCGTACCATCATTTGGGAAATTTTGTTTTGGGGGGAGGGGGGGTGTTGTACCATATAATGGCAGCAATAAGGTGAGTTGATGTATCTAAGAAGAGCTATTAAACTCTAGCATATCCAATGTGGTCTCTAATACTTCCAGCGTAGCTCTTGTGAAGTCAAAGAAGTCAGCAAGGAAGGAATCGGGGCTCTTTATGACTGCCGTACATCTCTCAAAGAAGCCATGGGCTTAAAAAGGAGTCGCTGAGAGCATTTTAAAAGGCTTTAAGCCTTATTTCCTGCCAACGTAGCCTTGTGAAGGCCCACCAAAGTCTGCAGCAACTATTCTGGAAAGGATCACAGTCATCCTTGGTTGATGGAATTCACCTTGGCTACTGTACCAAACAAAAAGGAAGGGTCCGTACAGTTCAAAGGGTGAGCCTAATAGCTTTGATTAGTGATTGACCATTCAACACTCCACGTCAGCATTTACGAAGTTGTAATTGCTGTTGATTTATAGAAAATACTCCTGCTGTAAGAAATTTCTGAGTTATTATTTTTGTAACAGCAAATAAGAGAGTTGCAAAGAATTTTATTGTGATTGTTTATGCAATATTATGGTATCAATGAGGATGGATTTTATTTGAGAGTTCTGAAAATGAATATTATGTTGTTATCTTACAATATCCATTCAAACAAGTTAAAAAAACATCTCAGACCAGTCTGTAGCAAACTGTTTGACAAAATGCCAATTCGGTAAACAGTGGGCAAAGTGCAAAAATTTTGTATAGAAATTGATAGGGGATCTTACATATTATTAACAATAACAATAGCATATTATTATTGTTATTTACATAGTTGTATGATGTAAATATATGATTAATTTCTAAAAGATTGTAATTCACACATTGATTGTGCCTGTGATTCATGGGAAGCTAATACTGCATGTTGTAAGCTCTTTTGGCAAGTTTGTAAATGTAATTTTGGTTGTGATTCAATAATACTATAATTCTATTTATTTGTTGTGCAATTGAGTTCCATTTTGAGTGTTTGTATATTTGGCAGCATGGTTGGATGGCCCTTAATTGGACTCGTTGGCCATATTTGCATTGCTAATAATACTCATGATGGGCTTAGTGGGATTTAAAATATAATCCACATGAGCACACCAGACATTATCTAGGATCAATGCTTTGACCTTTTGGGCTCTATCTTTATTTGAGTGCATCCATGCACTCCAAAGATTGTTAATGACCATGGTGCTCAATGGCTCTTGCACCTTCACAATGCGATATGAATTGAGTCTGAACAACTTAATATGTTAAAAACTACAACAAATTAAAATATTAAAAAGTATGATGATATATCATATAATTCAAATTTATTTTATAGCAAATTTAAAGAAAAAAAATAAATAAAAAAAATATTGAAATTTCATATACTTACCTTCAACAACTCCAAATTGGAGGACTTAAAGATTGCTTGTGATATATAATGATTTGTCACAAGCATTTGAATCTCCTTAGCTTCCATTTAGATTTCTTTGACTCACTTGATCTATGTGCTAGTCTTCAACATCACCAAGTTGAGGGCGTGGATGACACATGGTGTCTAAAAAATATGTCCATATCTAGCCTCCACTTGCAAACTTGCTGCCTTGTAATTGTTAACAATGTCTATTATGATTTAGATGATGTTTTTAGGGCACACTCTCAATGGATTGTGAGGATTTTGGCAACGAAGTTTGAATCTTCACTTGCCCCTCATAATCAATTGCCTCCAAAAACATTGCCCCTTTACGGCAAATTGCAGTGAGAAAATAATGGTCTATTTTTTCAATCCTTCCATCCACTTTAAACAATGGACACTCCTGTTTTGGACCATGTTTCCTTGATTGTCTAAAGTGATGTCTCTATGGAAGTTTTATCCTTGAACAATAAGGTGCTGTGCACCTTTTCATATCTAGGACTAGTATAATTAGCAGTTGCATTCCTAATAGACGTCACCATTTTCCATTGGTATGGTGGTCGCATAAATTTGAAAGGAAGTCCATTGGCATAAATACAATGCACTGATCTACAATCTCCCGTTGCCTCATTTTGAAAGGCCTTTCTAGTGCCCTCATTTATGGGAAATAGAGAGAGTATAATCTTGGGAAGATGGTGGCAAAATGAAAGGATGCGGGGAAGTAGGTATTGTAAGACCAATAGGAGGTTTGCACTATCCTTTCTTGGATGGAGGATGTGATCTTTCTTTCACTCTCTCACTTACATTGTTGGCATCTTTTTGTTTTTTGATATATTTTTTAATTTGCTCCTTTGGCAACCCTTTTTTGTTTGGCTCTAGAAAAACTCTTATTCCTTGGCTGGTAGGTGAGCTTTACCTCAAGTATACAAACTTATATACTCATTCTCACATTGACTACAACACCAAAGAAAACCCCCACCTCTAGGAACCTGCTCAATCATGGTCAGATGTTGCAAAGGAGGTGATGTTGGGTCAATTTTGACCGACTCTCTCTCATTGGGCCTACTAGACTAGAATTAGCAGCCATTTTGTATGGATAACCAAAAAAACAAAAACAAAAAAACACAACCTTAGAGTACATTAACATAAGAAAAAAAGAAACATTATCCTATAATATATTTAAAAGGTTTAAAAAACAATTTAACATGTTTTTCAAACGAAAAAAAAAACTTTTTGGAAAAAATAAAAAAGAAGAAAAAATCGTTAAATAAACTTACCTTTGATTGATAAATCTTGTAGGTGCAGTTATTTCTCTCCTGTAACACTCAACAAACATGGTAGAATCCCTTTGTCAATCCTTCACCTTTGAAAAAAATTCAACAAGCTTCAAGAATGAAAAATGGTATCCTAGAGGCAAAGTGGGTGTTTTTGTCTCTTATGTTTGTCAAATGAATGTTGTTGGAGTTACTTTACGCATATTAGGTCATATTAGGAATATAAGATTTGTTGCTAAAAAATAATGAGTTAAATGCCTTTGGCTTGTAGGTTTGTGATGGGTACAGTCAGGTATGACCTGATTTTGCCCAAAGTCCACTTGGACATCTTGAGTTCTAGTTTTGGACCCTAGGTGAACCCAAACACATATTGGCTCCCTACTTGGACCTGAACTGAACCCATGCAACTCACCACCCATTTCTGTTGAACCTGGCCTCATAGGTCATAATCTATTAAAAGATTGTATAACATAGATATCTTAAATATATCTATCTGAAAGATAGTGAGAGATGTTAGTATCAAGGCACCTACATTGAATTTGTTGTATAGGTTAAATAGGCGCCCCAAGATTGATATCTCTGTTGTTTGAAGCAAGTGATTACACCTTTCATACATCTAAGATTGATTACACCGTTCATACATCTTTACATTCTCAACAGTGGGATTGGATGATATCAATTCATATTCTTTAACTGTCATCTATGTCCTTTACTTCTTTTCAAAGATAATCATACATTATCCATGTTAGTATCAGTCAACTATGTAATAACTAAAACCTCTTATGGGTTGTTGAAACTTTGGGTAAGAATTCTGAATAGTATTAAACATAACCCTCTCCAATACTATATCAAAATTCCAAATATTTCTGGGTATAAAATGGTATAACCTCCAATGTGAAGAGGAAATGAAAATAAAGATGTATAGTGCTGCTTAAACAAACAAATGACCCATTATTTACGCTAAACCTTAAATTAAACCATTAACAGAATTTACAAGTTTTTAATTGAATGTAGAGTTTTGAAAGGCAAAAAATTGAACATTTGAATAAAATGATCAAAACACTTCTTGTCATCCACTATGTTTATTTTTTGGAAGTTGTAAAAATAACAGATAAAACTGCCCAATAAAAATAAAAAGAAAAATATAAAGGCTCTTAAAACAAATTTCAATTATGTGCTATTGCATGAACCCAATACCATTTTCTTATTCACAGGCTACTCTACAAACACAAGATTATACAAACCCAAGATCAAAGGTCTCCCTTAGAACTACTACACGAACTTCAGACCAGTGTAAGTTAATAAATCTTGATTGACCACCAAACAAATCCAAGGCTGAGAATGAAAGGATTTTTCATAAATCATGGCAATTTCAATATAAGATAGAATAACTGGCAAATAACATTATGCCAATGCAAGGAATTTAAGGCTTGTATATGCATTAATGATATTCATGCATCTGATTTCTAATTCATTTATAGCAAAAAAAGTGCAGAAAAAATAGAAAGAACAGAGTTGGAATCTAAATATGGAGCACTGAGAAAAAGAATCCCTGTGAAGTATGACCAATTTAAGATTGATAAGTACGAAAAGATTACTAAAATAAGAATCTGCTGCCAATTTTCTGTAAGTCTGTTGCCATATTTGAAAAATGTGGGAATTAAATGTTAGCAGATGATGGTGTCGCATTTTGGCACTAGGATGGCTCATTTTGGTGATTAATTTTCTGTGTTTGATTTCACAATTTTGATAGCTTGACTCCTTAGTCCTTTTACATCTTGTTAACTTTTTCAATTGTTGTTTTAAGTGCTTCATGTCTATTGCTATCCATCCCAGCGTTTGACCATATGGTTTTAGTGGTTAATTATATAGGTCTAAGCTGGTTTCTGTATCCATCATTTCAGTAACTTCTCTGATAATATGTCCAGTGGCTTTGGCTCATTTCAAGGACCGTTTTGCTTTTGGGGCTGCTAGTCAGTATTGGCCTGCCAATGATTTTCTTCCTCAATACAATTGAAATTGATGCTGTTTGAGTACTGGATTCAGGCATTCTTCCATCATCTTGAAGATATAGTTGGCCACTACATGAGTTACGTTGTATTTTCTATGATTTAACAAAAAACTATCATCAAGTGTTGCTTGGTAACAAATAGGATTTTAGCAGCTATTGTACTATTTATTAGTTTTTAATGAATGGTGTTAAGACTAGAGGACTAGTTGTTGTTGTACACCTTGTAAAGTCCTAGGTCTAGGAGCAATCATTTAATATTTGTAATATTGCAAATAATTTGCTCACATGGAAAAGGGTGCCCCACTTGAATGGAATCTTAAGATTCCATTGTTGGCATTCTCTGCCATGTGTTATTTGTCTTATGATGTGTCAGAACCCTGGTGGTTCTCTATTCTGAAACCCTAACTGAAAATTGTGTTTTTGCGGATTTTTGGTTTTTTTGTGTTTTTGATGATTTTCAGACAAATTACTAAAGCTGCGATTTTCTCAATAAATGCTAATAAATCCAAATAAATTCTAAATTTCATGCATTAAGCTCAAATATACTCAGAGAGTGAGGGCGCACCATTATATTATTTTCTCAGAGCTTTTACAATACAGAAATATGGATAAACAATGAAATACAATAAATTTCTTGAAGAACCTGATGGCGGCTGTGGCTGCAATAAATGAATGAAGATATGGTACGGCTAGGTGGAATGTAGGAATCTCCAGGCTCGAATCTCAATGCACAGTCTCCAATAAACCAAGCGCCCAAGATCCAGAAGGTATAAGCTGAAGGAGATGACGTTTTCCTCTGTGAAGAGGTAGTACGGCCTTGCTGGTACAGGACTGTACGGCCTGACAGCAGCAGCATTAAATGAAGTACGGCTCCTTGAAATGTGTGCCAGATCTCAGATAAATGTCCCCTGAAAGATTCGCCTCTACTGGTAAATGATTATTCTCTGCTGACGCTGAATGAATAGCTCAATAAATCCAATCTGTGATCTCTGTGTGAAATCACCAAGTGCAAGCTTCAGCTGGTATTGCACAGCCTCAGTCTGCCAAATCTCTGAAGAGTTTTCGTTCTCCAGAAACGTTCGTCTGCCAGAAACCCTAGGGTTTGCAAACTCCAATGCTCAGAGCAAAAGACAAAAGTCGAATAATAATATCAGAATAGTTCGATTTTGCCTTGAAAGAAAATATATACTCCTTTGATAAAATTCGACCCAACTCCTTTTAATTAATCATTTAAATAAAATGATTTATTTCACCTTTGATACTTAGGAGAAATATTAAATAATTAAATGGCGCCTCAATTTAATGAATAATAAATATTCACTAAGTCAAAAATTAATACTTTATTATAAAGTATAATAAATACTTTATAACTGGCCAATTTAATTAAATATTTAAATATTTCAATAAAGTGACTTTAATATAAAGTCAAATTATTAAATATTTAATAAATCATTAATTACTCCTTATTTCTCCGTCTGATCATCAAACTGCTGAACCGGGTCGACTCTGAGCTGAAAGGTTGAACCAGGTGCCCTGCCCAAAATAGCAGCTTC